>APFE030496199.1:49569-61226 GCA_000404065.3 Pinus taeda
CCAAGGGGAACAATGAAACAAAAGGGAGTATTAGGAGGGGAGTAATGTGATGGGAATAGGGGTTATGGGGAGAATTTTATTTAGGGATATGTAGGGGGTTTGGGTATTTGATAGGGTAGGGTTTTGGGGTTTTGACAAGGTAGGGTTTTGGTGTGTTATGTTGACAAATAAGAGGAGGGGAAAGGGAATAGGGTTTGGAAGTGTTTTAGGGATAATAGGAAAAATGAGAAAGGGAGGATAGGGAAAAATGGTAGGTGAGGGAAAAATGGCGGGTGAAAATGGAACCTTGGCCTCAATAGCACAATTATGCAACCCTAGCAACAATGGCCTTTGGTGTTTTCTTGTGGTTGATTTTATGAGTTTTGTTGCATTCAAACATAGCCATAAACCACCATATCATTTATAAACTTTGATGAACAAGTCATGTCAGAGAGCCTACTTGTCAATTTGAGGGGCTTCACAAGAAATTTGAGGAAATTTGGCACGGTTTTGGCCCTTTGTGGGTGTGCGCCATGCGCCAAACCCAGTGCGTTGCGCCCATTGAAAAAATGCACTGAGGGGTGGCTTTGTGTGCGCCGCGCCCCTATGTATATGCGCCGCACCCTGAAAATTGCCTCCACCTTTGCTCCAAACATGCACGATGCGCACTCAAACACTTTGCAATGTCTCCCTATGAACTTGATTTGCACAATGGCTTTGATTTTGGTGAAAATTTGTATATAAAGACTTGGAAGTCATGGGTTAAATTTTGCTTCTTCAAAAACCCATTTTTCTAATGTTATGTTTTGACACATTTTCACTAACTTAAAGCAACACTGATTTTCACTTTTCCCTTTGAAATTTTAGCTCAAATGATGAAATTTTCAACACTCTTTGTAGGGATTGCATGACAGGACATTTGGCCACAGAAACCATGACTGCATCTAAAGAAATCAACTGATGACCTTTTTGAAAATTTTATCACAAATGACATTGTTTGACTTTTCTTCAAAACAGAGTTTTGAAGAAGAGTCGAAGTCTATCCACATGAAGATGAAACTCTTTGAATCATAACTTTGTAAGGGCCTCACTCTAGCCTACATGACTTTGTTTGAAGACCAAATTGATTAATCCCTAGACCTAATGATCAAAAATGACTTTTTTCCATTAAAGGACCAGACCTCGACTGTCATGGACTTTGGTGATCATTGACAAAAGACCTGAGCCAGCAGGAGCCAGACATGGGGGGAAGTAACTAGCATGACCTTTTTTGTCATATTATGGCATGCCCCTAGCGGAATGCAGCTGAGTGAATGGAGTGGGACACCTAAAAATGAAATGCATAAAGAGTCTTGATCTTTGACAGAGGACTGACCAGACCGACTCTAACAACAACTACACCTCACAAGAAACCATGCCGATTAGGATGGTTGAATGATAAAGCATAACTACAAGTGACTAGATAGTGCAAACTCAAGTTTTCTTTTAGGTCAGGATTTGTAGATGAGGTTGAGTTAGACATAATTCCTTTGGATATATGTGGAATTTTTGTAGGAATTCCTTACTCGTATGATAGAAAAGTTGTTTTCGATAGAGTTGATAAAAAGTATCTACTTGTTAAAGACAGAATCAAATACTTTGTAAGAGCTCACAATCTCAAGAATAACTATATTCTCATAAATTCTGGGTAGATGAAAAGAATGATAAATTCATGCAAACAATTCTTACTAATGGTTGTAAAGGAAACGAAACCTAATAAAACCAATGTATTTGAGGGCTGTAATGTTCAGCAACAAGCTGATATGGAAAAGATTTTTTCAGAGTATGGTGTCTTGTTTCAGGAACCTAAAGGTCTGCCGCCCAAAAAGGAAATAGTACATGATATTATTTTGCAGCAAGATGTTCCATTGCCTAACATTGAAATGTAAAGGTTGTCTGCTTTAGAGAATGTTGAAATCAAGAAGCAAGTGTAGGAGTTGCTCGAGAAGGGGTTCATCAGGCCTAGCACATCGCCATGTGGGTCACCAATAATTTTGGTGAGAAAGAAAGATGGCTCATGGAGAATGTGCAATGACTATCGAGCACTGAATAAGATAACAATAAAAAATCGTTATCCCCTCCTCACATAGATGATCTTCTAGATCAATTAAAGGAATTTGTTTATTTCACCAAGTTGGATTTGCATAGTGGATACCATCAAGTTAGAGTTGCAGAGCAAGATGCATGGAAGACTGCTTTCAAAACAAAGCAGGGATTGTATGAGTGGCTGGTTATGCCTTTTGGTTTGACCAATGCTCCTGCTACTTTCATCAGATTAATGAATAATGTACTCAGGCCTTCTCTTGATGATTTTTTTATTGTGTATCTCGATGACAATTTTATTTTTAGTAAAACATGGGACGAACACTTAAAGCATGTTAAGTAGACATTAGATGTTTTGAAAAGAGAAAAACTTTATGTTAAACTCTCAAAATGTGAATTTGGCAAAAAATCTCTAAATTATTTGGGTCATATAGTAGGGGGCGGTGAATTGAAAATAGATCCCTCTAAAGTGGCAGTCATTGTAAATTGGCCTAAACCCAAGTCTGCTATAGAAGTAAGAAGCTTCTTAGGAGCAACACAATATTGGAGGAAGTTTATTTCTAATTTTTCCTCAATCGCAGCTCCCTTACATGCTTTGATAGGATTGAACAAGGTATTTCAGTGGGGATGCAAACATCAGAAAGCCTTCGACACCTTGAAAGAAAATATTAGTACAACACCTGTACTAGCACTGCCTAATCTACAAAGACCATTTGAAATCCAAACAGATGCCAGTGACTATGCCATGGGAGCAGTGTTGACACAACATGGTAAAACCATATGTTATCATTCTGAGACTTTTAATCCTGCAGTAGTTAACTATCCTACATATGATAAAGAATTGTATGCATTAGTTCAGAGTGTGAAAAAGTGGAAACATTACTTAATCGGCAAAGAGACAGTAACACATACTGATCATCAACCACTTTAATATTTACACTCCCAGACTAAGTTGCAGCAATCAAGACACTACAGATGGATGGGTTTTCTACAACAGTTTCATTTAGTCATCAGATATAAAAAGGGCATACATAACAAGTTGCAGAGATGTTATCTAGACCCATTATAAATGCATCTAATATACTTAAGCATAATTATGTAGTACATGAAAGCTACATTGAACAATATGCTCAAGATAGAGACTTTAAATATGTATATGAAAATTTGAGTCAAGGCAAAAGGGTAGAAGAATTGGACTATCATGTGAAGGACCAACTCTTATATCATTGTGGGAAACTCTGCATTCCACAGACAGAGAGAGTAAAGATAATTAGAGAGGCACATACTTCTCTGATATCAAGTCACATTGGGGTAAGTAAAACAGTTGCACAGCTGCAAAGATTTTGTTATTGGTTGAAAATGAATGAGACAGTTTCTAGATATGTAAGAGGGTGTACTATGTGTGCTAAAAGCAAGCCTAGCAATAGAAAACTAGGCTTGTACACTCCTTTACCAGTTCCTTCTCACCCCTGGGAAAGTGTTTCCATGGATTTTGTTGGAGGATTGCCTAAATCTAGGAAAGGTCATGATTATCTATATGTGGTTGTGGATAGGTTCAACAAAATGTGTATTTTGATACCTTGTAATAAACAGATTACAGCTGAACAAACTACAAAATTATTCTTTGAACATGTATTGGTTCATTTTCAATTACCCACTTCTATTGTATCTAATCGAGACACCCGATTTGTGGGGAAATTTTGGTCAAGCTTGTGGGAGCTAATGGACACCCAACTGAAGAAAAGCACAACTTTTCATCCACAAATCAATGGCCAGGCAGAAGTAGTTAACAGGATAGTGATCCAGTTACTCAGGCGATATTGTAGCAAACATCCTAAGCTTTGGGATGAACATTTGTATTATGTGCAGCATGCTTACAACAGAGAAAAATACCCTTCTACACAGAGATCTTCTTTTGAGACCTATTTTGGTTTCATACCAAGGTCTCCTTTAGATTTTGTCTTTGGTAAAGATACCACATTTGATGGACACAGTGATGTAGACAAGGAAACTATGTTCATTGAACAGATCCAGGAGATCCACCAGGCAGTGCAGAAACAGTTGGAAAAGAGCCAAGCCAAATAAAAGGCTAGGCATGACAAGCATTAGATGGAGCATAGTTTTCAAGTTGGAGACCAAGTCTGGCTATATATTAGCAAGGACATGATGCAAGGTGAAGGTAAACGGCTAAAGCCTATTAGGTATGGACCCTTCCAAATACTTGAGAATATTGGTGAAAATTCTTTCCACCTTGATCTACCCGCTTACATGCACATATACTCAGTCGTAAATGCAGATTGCTTGAGATTGTTTGAACCTTCAATGATTGAGGATCCTGAAGAGCAAAGTCAGTTTCCTTCTATTGATGACCTGCTACCTGAATATCTTAATGAATTGTAGGAAGACACAGTCTTGGGCAAGAAGGTAAGGATGACATGCAGAGGGGATGTTGAGTACCTCCGAATTGGACTCAAAGGTTTGAAGCCAAGCAATGCAAAGTGGATTGAGATTGGGCAAGTGAGACAGTAGTACCCTCACTTAGTCTATGCTTGAAAGAAAACCAACTTTTGGTGGTCCAAAAGCTTTTCGGTGGGAAGGCCGTGATCTGAATTGGATCCATAAAGAATGATTGACAGAGCCATGGTTGTACCAGGTCAGGAAAAACTTCTAAGAAATCCAAAACAATGATCATAACCACCCTGAACAACGAGGAGCTCGGTCAAAGCGCGCTGACCGAGGCCCATGGAGACTACGCAGGAAGCTGAATTATCCCCTGGGAGATCCGAATCGAGAAACAAAGGTGGATTTTGATGTGTGATTAGCGCTTAGTGCTAATTTCGCATCGTTGGGCAAAAATGGTCGAAATGGAGAATCCCCGAGCACTCAGATGCATGGGGAGCCGAAGAACCGCAGGCAAAAATAAAAAAGCACTAAAGGACAAGGCAGGACCTGTGCTCCGAAAAACCGGTGATATTGATTGGGGCACCCTCAAACGGTAAGCGGTATTAGAGAGATTGGAGCGATCCCACTCAACGATCAACACATGGTAAGTGGAGGAGACAGAAAACTACCATTGATCATGTGTTAATGGTCAAGCTAGTCAATCGTGTGGGACGTGTGTATGGCGGCAGATCTGGAGGCCCCAGATCAGACAGCTGATATCGCGCCCAATGGGGGAAGCGGGATAAACAAAGGAATGAGCCATGATTTAGAAGGATTTGAAGTCCGTTTTGACCGCCACGATGGAGGAAAACTTCATCCATGATGTAACCGAAGAACTGAACCAACGAAGCAGGCTGGCATGTTACAGGAGGACATGTGGCCACTCCCTGTGAGCCGATGATGATGCCAAACCAAGGAACTCCAAGCGCAGCTATAGAAGGCGATTCGACGGAGGCGGAAGAGGAACTAAACATACATGGAAACAAATGGCTTAAAGCCATGAACATAAAACAAAATAGACACTGAGAGTCAGTCAGAAAGAGAGACGGAGGAACCAAAATCCCGAGAGGAGGACGGAACACAGGGAAAAGACAGTGAAGCAAAAGTAGAATAGGACAGAGGGCCGAGCTGACCAAAGGCAGTGTCGAGCACTAGAGAGCTTGAGGGATTCAAGCCATCCCAGAGAGGATCTGTCCGGACTGAGCACCACATTGGGCTCTTTCCATTGTAGACCAGAAGGTCACAGATTTGGTAGGAAAATGAGTCTGTGCACTCCAGTGGCTTCGGGAATCCAAGAACCACCCTGCCAAGCAAATCTTTTTCAGGTGACTCATATTGAGTTCCTACATTGTAATTCTCTACTTGAAACACAATAAAATGAGGCCACCACTGAAGATGGACCAGAGATGTAGCCCTGGAGAATAGGGTGAACTCCTTAATAATTTCTTGTGTTCTTGTATTTTCTTACTATATTTCTATGATGTCTTTCCATTCAATTGTCTGTGTATTGGCAATCTGATCAATCCATTGCTTAAATAACGTAGACACACACACCAGCACATGAGTTTGTAATACCTTCATTTAGTAAATCTTTAACTGAGGTCACTCATAGGGTGATTATCAGATCATTCCTCAATTACAACTTCAGTAGAAGAAGTTGGTGAAGTCCTAGATTGGGTTTTTGATCTTTAAATTTCAAGAAGCCTTTGTCGACCTCTAAATGGAATTCGGGTTTGAGTATGTGGTGTGGAATCTCGAAATCATGGTGAAGTAAGTGGATTTGTGGGAATTAAACTTCTTCCCCGTCCTACAAAGCTACCCCTAGAGTCTCTATCCCTACGCATGTCATGTTTTAAATTAATGATGGTTTCTTTTTAACTTCTATTTGTACTTCCCCAACAATGGCACCAAAATGTTTGGTCAATTCAATGTCCTTGAATTTTCAATCATAAATTGCCAGCCAGGGTGTGTACACTGATGAAGTACAAGTGCACAATATGTACTTAGAAGTTCTTCATTAGGTCATTATGTATTTGTTAAGATGGAGGTGGTGTTTGTCAATTATATTAGTGTCGTAATTCTTAGGGATGTTGGTTAAGTTTCCTAGGAGTTAATCTCTATCCAATTAGTTTGTAGATGATGTGAGAGAGGTTCTACTTGTATTAGATTGTTTTGGGATTTTTTTTCTTGAATCTTTATGCTGCAACTTCTAATTCTCTAAGTGAAAAAAGAAAATTATTCTATCAGCTATGAAGAAATATTGTGAACTCAATTGTTTAGGAGAGAACTTCTCACTCTTTTACTTATTCAATTTCCACTCAAACAAAATAACCCAAGCAACATCTATATTATGAGTTGAACACACTTCAATTATTCTAGATAATAAGAAAATGAAATGAACATGTTGTACCAGGTATAAAGAAAATTAAATAACAGATTGAACTAGGTATAAAAAAAATGAAAGTTCTCATGCAAATAACAACTCGATGGCGAAATCATTATGCTGTATTTTCACACAAAACAGAGAAATTGACGAATTAAAGGAAATCATATAGCAATTGATAAAAACATGTCATTTTTTTTAGGGGCCCTCGACATAGCAGTTCATAGCTTCCAATCAACACAACACTTTGCACACAAAAACCAATTCTATTCACACAGAATTCACAAACTTTTCAAAACTATATCATTCGGAGTGCACCCAAATCACAGTGCGGCCATTAGTTTTATAACAAGTCTCTTGGCGTAACTGTATGAATAATTTAATCCTAATATCTCTATCCTATCTAAATATCACTAAATGGTCATTTTTCTATTTTGAAAGCAAAACGATAAGGTTTCAACCAATCTCGGGTTCTATTCTAGGTTCCACAAGGGAGCCATCCTCTATCCATCTGCACCCTACACTGCTTACTCGGAACTCTAGAACCTTGCAAATAATGGAGACAACTACAGAAACCTAGATTAGCTGCGGAAACAGACTGATTCGGTAGCCAATTGCAACTTTAACAAAACAATAGGGTATAAAGTTAAATATGAACAAGAAGACATATTATTACATACCTTCATTAAAACCTGGTAGATATGGCTTTATTTAGGTGTTAAATGTATAAGAAAAGAGAGGATCATTAGGCAAAAAGGATGTCATGGTAGGACAATATTCGGACTCTACAGCGCTACTACCACATATAAGTTACCTTTGACACATTAGAAGATCATGACTCAGGTTGAAGCATTGGAGATTGCGATGAAGCTATAATCTTCGTCGATTGGAGATAATCATGTAGGAATACATCAGATTTAGAATCAACTAACCAATTTGACCTTGGAATTGCAAGATCTCAAGAAAGGTAAAGAAAATCAATCAAAAGTATGGTGTACAAAATTCAAAGAAGAGGATCATTATAAGGATCAATTCCTAGTGTTCAGAGATTATTTGGCAAGTTGAGCACCTAATCTAGTAAACCCAAGTTTGTGGTGTGAGATTTATAAAAAAAGAGGCCAACATCACTCTGAAGATTGCTACCTATTATAGAAGTATGTGCAAACTCTGAATCAGATATTTTGCAACTTTTGTAGGTCACTAGGTCATGATGAGAAAAATTGTCGAAGGTGTGACTTGATGATGGAGCACATTGTTGATGCTTATAGACTACAAGTTGAACGACATACACATGAGGATCCAGGCCAACGCACTGGTCAACAAGGCTTTAAAGGATGAGGACAAGGATGTGGTCAAATCATTTGTTTTAACTGCGGATAGGAAAGACACTTCGCAAGAGTCTTTCAGAATCCTACGACAACCTACAGCTACTGTAAGTCTTTTTATCATTTGATAGAAGAATGCCCTACCCTTATTTCAAAGATGCAGGATAAAAGAAACTAGCAGCCTACAGCAAATATTCAAATGATGACTGCTGAGCCAAAGGAGGATGAACCACGCATTAGTATTGTAACAAGAAGTGGAGTTGTGACTGGAGATGATAAAGATGATGGGAAAAAGGAAGTTGAAGATACATGGATAAGGAAAACTACTGAAAAGGCCCCTACATTTGACATTCATAAGGAAAAGAAGGTGTTCATGGAGACAAGGTGGAGTTTCATGGATGATGGGGCCTCGACCTCTACAACACAAAGGAATAATTGTGACATAGTACCAGTTGCAACACAAGATGTGGATCTAGATATTTTGAAGTCTTTTCTGCAGACTTGCATGAAATGTTTGAGAAACTATAAGGTTGTGGAGGGATTGCATGAACTGATAGAATCTTGTGCTTCTAAAGAAGTACAACAGAATGAGATGTGTGCACTGAATAATCTACATAGACTCAATAAGAGAGCTGGAAAAGAAATGAGGCTTACGGCACAATTTGGAGAATATGACATGGACCAGGTTATCCTGGATTTATGATCTTGATCCGAACTTAAAAATGAACACGACAAGTTACATATATAATCATAAAGATAGAGATGCAACTGAAAAACACTTCATTTCTTTAATAGAAAATTATTCAACTATGCTTACAAACAAAATGGAAATAAGATAGCTCGAGCAATGGTAGCTTATCTCTAAAAAGAGATGTGGAGGCTACATGCCTTTGAACTATGTTACAATGAGGCTCAAGGGCCTATTTATAATTGGAAAGCATGAAAAACCCTAAACAACCAAAACCCTAACCCCAGGAGATGTAACACCAAGCGTTTGTGGGCCCCGTTGGGGTTAGTTGGGTGGCCAACTTCTCGGGGTAGTAACTTGGTCATATTATGTTCGTTTGGTGCATACGATACCTTGTTGGAAATGTATCGCCGAGTACTACATCTTTCGCTACATACGAATGTGGGTCTGTTGCGAATCCAAAAAAAATGTTGTTTAGGGAGTCAAAACTACTCCAGAAGTTCAAGACCTGAAAAACTGCTAAAAATAGTAAATATTGAAAATAACAAGGAAACATATGAAACTAACTAGGGGGGGTCTAGGTGGAATAGGCGGGTGGCCACCAATATACACCTAGATCCTTCCTCCCACCTTAGGAAGAAATAGTCCCCATTGCGTGCAGAGCCTCCATGAGGTGAGGAAATTTCTAGTGAACCTGGTCCCTCGTGAACCACTTGCCCTAGTGAAGGAGTTGGCATGCTTTAACAACTTGATATAATTGTATCTTCTGTTGGCGAATGTTCTTGATATGTGTGTCCATGATCTGATCAGTTGTGGCTTGTTCCATGTAGTTCGGGTTGAGCTGTGTTGGCATCAACTATTCTGCAATGTCATATGTGTCTAGAAATGGTGGAAAGTATGGCCAAAGGAGATATACATTGAATGTTGGGTGCAGACCAAGGAATGGTGGGATGCTAAGATCAAAGGCATTGTCACTAATTTCCCTGGTGATGGTGTATGGCCCATATCCAAGTGGGTGAAGCTTTTAGTGGGGTGCAATAAGGCACTCCTTCTACAAATGTAGCCAAACTTTGTCACCCACCTGGAACTTGTGCGACACTCGATGCTGATCATGGCACTGCTTGTACTTAGTATTGGCTCTGTCCAATATATCATGGACCTGTTGGTGGATGTGTTGAATATGCTCAATGAAGTTGTTAGCCCTTTCAGCTTTGGATTGAACATGAGCCAAATCTACCTGAGTGGCTGCAAATGGTATGGCCACATCAATGGGGCATAATGGTTGAAGTCCCAGCCCTACCTAAAAGGGGTTGTGGCCTATTGAGTTGTGGAGATTTCTTTCATAGTTGTGTTGGACATAGTGGAGAATTTCATCCCACGTGTGTGGATGCTTCGAGTTGTACATGTTCAAAATGTGTACAATCATCTTGTTAACAACCTCTATTTGGCCATCAGTTTTGGGATGGAAATCCAAGGACTTAGTAAGTTTTCTATTCAGCATCGACTAGAGACTTGACAAAAATGTACTCAAGAATCTGTTGTCCCTATCTGAGATAATGAACTGTGGGATCCCAAAGGTGTACCCACACTCACTCAAAGAAGAGCTTAAAAGTGGCCTCTGTTGTGATACTCTTGTTGCAGGATACCATGATGGCCATCTTAGAGAATCTATCGGCGACCATGAAAACGCAATCATGTTGTGCTTAGTAGAAGGAAGGCCCTACATGTAATCCATAGAGATAGATTCCCAAGGTCAATTAGGAGTAGGTAGAGGAATATGCATTCCTTGCTTCTTGATGGTTGGTTTAGTAATGGTGCAGTAGGTGCAGGATTTATTGTACTTTCCAACATCTTGACGAAGTTTAACTAAATAAACATACTTCTACAATACTACCACTATTTTCTCCACTCTAAAATGTCCAGCAACCCGATTGTAGTGTGCCTCCCAAAACATCTTGGCACGCTCACTTGAAGTAACACAGATGTCTCCTAGGTGGCATAACAATGCATCTTGAAGGTGAAAATTTGGAACTTTATTCCATTCCAGGAGTGTCTAGTATATGTTGTTGAATTCTAGATCACTCTTCTAAAGTTGAGGCCACCCCGATGTATCATTCCCATAAGAGTTGAGCACAATGATTAGCGCCATGAATGGTGGTCAACTGAGGCAATCAACAAAGTTATTGGTGTTGCCCTTCTTATACTTAATGTTCAAATGCAACTGTTGCAAATAGGTGGAACATTTATGATGGTGATCGTTCTGCATCTTCCCTTATGTATGTATGAATTGTAGAGGTTGGTGGTCTATGTGGATGACCATTTCCTTCCCCAGAATGTAATGTTTCCATTAACATTAGGCCTGATGTTGGCTTGAGGGGGTCTAGATGTAGGTTTTAACCCCGTACAGAAATTACCTGCATACGAATTCTAAATCACAGAAAAATAAAAATGCGAGAGCATAACACATAAAACACATATACACAGAGATTTCCCACTGGATCTCAAGACCGAGACTACCAGCTTGATTTTTCATTATATTCCTTTCAATGTTACAATACATATTTATACATGCCGAAGCATCCAATACCATGGACCGAAACCAGTCGCGTCCAAAACCATGGACCGTAAAACCATAGGTAGGTTCGCCCAACCTAATATAGGGTCCAAAAAAAATTTTCTCGGGCCGCTGCCCCGAACCCCGTAGAGGGGGGCTACCCGCCCCCCTCAAACCCCCCAGACAGGGGGGGCTTCCGCCCCC
>APFE030496201.1:0-14029 GCA_000404065.3 Pinus taeda
CTTCTAATAGTGCATTGTTGGCATTATGATTGCTTGAGAATTTGTTGTTACATAATGATTCTTATATTAATGACGCTGCTGAAGATACTCACGCTGCTAAAGTTTTTGAATGATGATTATATGTCATGTTATGCTATTATCATGGGTTTCCTATGATAAAATAATAACTTGAGCCACATAGTTGCTATGGTTGTATTGATCAGATTTATGGCGGTAGAAGATTATTTTGATGATGTGTATGGTACATATGTTATGTTTCTTCAAGGAGATAAACATATATTGATTATAAAACCTAATTAGTTGTTGATGATGAGTGTCACTTGTTACTTTTATGCTTTTTTCATTATGGCTTCAAAGATGCATAAGTTGCATATGGTACAATTATGGATGATGATGTCTATAATGCTCGGTTATCACATATGCTGCAAATGGTATATTGTTTGAGGATTATTTCCCTTAATGTTATAAAGTAGATGTACTACTAACAAAGTTTGATAAAAGATGGTGAGATCATGGTTTTCTATTTATGACTTTTCTCATTGATGAGAAGCTAGATACATACTACTATCTCTATGTCATGGGATATCATTGATGGGGGAATTATAGATAAGGATTTTATGGATGATTACTTAAGTTACATGTTGATGAAGTGGTGTTGGTGTGACAGTTCATCTTGCATGAAAAAAATGGGCCAAGAGAATGATGTTACTACAAGTTTTATGAAGACATGGTTATTAATATACTACTTCTACATCTTCTAATGATACTTGGGGACATGGCATATTTAGTCACATATTGATGATTTTTAGGAATGATGCTACTTTATGATGCTATGCTTTGTTCTTACATATGCTGATTGATGCATGGAAAAAATATATATGTTTCTATGCTACAAAAGACCCATATTCATTTGGTGAACATGGATTGAGGCTCTTTTTACTAACGGAAAGAGCAAGTTGACCTTAATGAGGTAAATAGGATGAGTTGATAACATATATCTATGAAAAAGAATCTTATGTTGTTGATGTTGCTACTTGGTCACAGGGTGATGATATTAAAGCTACATTGTCTAATCTTGTAAATTGGTGACGAAAATGTGCATGTTGTTGTTCATGTTGCTGTTGAAAGATGTTTATGGTGTAGATCCTATATGGTGTATGATGATTTTTGTTGACTATCATTTTCTTATTGAGGTATTTGGACTTGGTTATAAATTCCATATATGTCTCTTTATGTAAAGGTCATGTAAAGTCCTATGTTATAAATCATTGTAAAATTCAATCATGTATGGACTATTATGGTAAAGCCATGTAATCCCATCATTTTGGGCATGTGATGTAATGTTGAGTCAAATATGAAACCCAATGTGTTGGGTGATGAATGTAAGCATGAGACATTGATGATAGGAAATGTGATGTCTGGTTGAGTCATAGATTCATGTACTTCTTTGTATATCTTCATAAAACTCCACATGTGCTCAGAGGGACCATGGTCCATATTCAGTGTTCATATTTAGTAGATTAAATCTATAACTCTCATGTCAACAAAGGAAGAGAAGCCTTCATTCTATGTTAGTCATCCCTTTTCCCTTGATGTCAAAGGGGGAGAGTAACTTGGTGTTTGAAAAGCTTGGTGCCTAGCTTATTGTGTTTTACAAGTATCTACAGGTGGTAGTGACCAAACACGAAAGTGGTTGCCATCAAGTCCAAAGGGGGAGGTTGTTGGCCTTATTACAAATGTGTTTTCCTTGATGGAAACCTACTTAATAAAGATGTCAACATGATGGTAGTGGGATGATTATTTAGGCCAGTACAATTGCGACAGAAAGGAATATCAATTCAGAGAGAGAGGAATGATAAAGATGAAGTTTGAGGAAGTATACATGGGTTTTGTGAAGCAAAGTTGCATACATACATGGGTATGGTGAACAAAAGTGGTGTACAATTTCTGCACCATGATATTCTAAATACCAAGGGTATTTCCCATTGTATTGGCCCATAGTAATGAGAACGACAATGGAGATTTGATCCCACCAAATAATACCATCGACATAGCTATATAATTCACTTAATGTATTAGCTAAGGCCTAAGCTATATAAGGAGATGGAGATCAAAGTGCTTGGGTGTGTGCATGGCATGTGTTATTGATGAATTATTTGATATAAAATAAGTGTGCACTGGGGAGTGTGATGATGGATCATATATTATAGATTTAAAATGAGTACACACTAAATAATTTGCTTATGGGTTGATAGACATGTGATGATTATGTTATGATGTGTGTATCTTATAGTGTGTGTCGATATTTGGGTTTGATTGATCATCTGTTGTGCAACTAAGGTATTATTTAGTAGTTACAGATCTATATGCAGTTTTTCTTCAGAACGTTCATGTACATACATGGATCGACTTTTGGGTAGTCGTGTATATATTTTTGCAGTATGTATAGATATGTATGTAGGTATGCTTATTTAAAGGCATGTACATACACAAAAATATATTACAAGGGTTGCGTACATATGCTAGGGTTTTTCATTATATGATGTATGATCAGTCTTATTGTGTTTGTTGATGTTTGTTGATGAAGTCTTTCATGATGATTTGTGTATATTGACATTATTGGTTGAGGTTGAACTGATCATGTTATTAAATATTGAATAGTAATGATGCTACTATGAGATGATTTGTATTTAGTTTAGAGATATGTGACAAGTTCAATATGTGTTTCAGTGATTTATTTCAGTAGTTCAGTGATTCAGTTTCAATGTTCAGTATTTTGAGATCTGTACATGTGTTATTTGAAGAGAAAGCACATATATACATGGGTATGTATCATAATAGTAGCATATATATTCTGATTGACGAGCTTTTTTAGTGTCAGGATCTGGTTTTTGTGATGAATAGTAAGTAGTCTTACGTTATGATGAAGAGTATACAACAATTTGAGATGATATAACTGCTTTGGTTGTTTCAGATTTGGTAATTGGTTTATTCAATAATTTGATACTTATGTTGGTTTAATGATTTGATATAGTGATTAGTTTCTATTTTTTATCTGATATTGGGCTTAAATGATGGTAGTGTGTCTAGTCAGCAAATTTGATGAAAGGTGGCCTATAGGCTGTGATGTTTTGATTTAGGTAGATCCAGTATGAAAATTATGAAACATGGTCGATAGAAGTGTTGAGGATTTGAGCCTTGAGTAAGGGAGTTGAAGCTTTCTTCTAGTGGTCACTAGCAAATCAGATCAAGGGGTAGGAGCTCCCTTTCAATCATTTCTAGTAAACAAGATCAGCGGGTTGGAGCTCCCTTCCAGTGGGTGCTAGAGAACGAGAAACGGTTGTAGCATTCTACAGGTGGGTTCCCACATGATGGTGTGAGTCTACGCTAGAAAAATATTGTAAGAAACTTTTCATTATAATAAAAGATGAAGACAAAGACGACATCGATGCTAGTTTTCTTCCACATTAGGTTTCCACCTAAAAATCATGGTGTGCATGTGTGTTCATGTGTTTCTTATGTGTGATGGTTTATTCTATTCTTACTGCACATGGTTACTTTTTAATTAATGCTTAGTGAAATACTGATACACTGGTTCAAGTTAAACAAATGATGAAATAAATAGAAAGTTAGTTAATTGGATATACGCTAATTTTCTGCATAACAGTCACGTACATAGATAGGTTTACTTTATTATAATCGCGTACAAAAATTTGAATAAGAAAAGAAACTTTTAAGTGTGTTTTTTTTTAAATAATGATTCACCCAGGCCTGCGACCCCGGCCCCCCAATATTTTTCCCAATATTTTAATGGAGAGAACATGGCTCTCACTATTAAGATGAAGGGAAAATCTAGGAAGGACTTCAGTAAGGTGGAGTGTTTCACATATGATGAGCATGGTAATTATGTGAGTAAGTTTCTGCATCAGAACAAGGGAGATAATGAGAAGAATAAATAGATAATGATAACTACTACATATGCAACTGGGCAGGATGAATTTGTAAGAAGTTCTGAAGAGGATTTCCTCTAGTATCTCATTTCTTCGAGGGTTGCATTGATGAGGGTGCATAGTTCATTGATAATGGAGCATCAAAGCATATGATAAGATCATGGAAAGTGTTCAAGACTCAAACTAAATGGGACTCTAAATTGCATGTGGTGGTTGGTCACGAGAGCTTCACTCAATGAACCTCTAACCTATCACATGCATTCATGGCGTATTAAACAATACCCTTAATTTGACTACATATTAGAAAATAACCCTAAGAATCACATTATTTGACCCCCTATCTATATGAAGCTAATACACCTTCCCAATTAAAAAAACCCCTACTTCCACTAAATATTGTAGGTATCCATTTTTTCATTAACATTTTTTATACCCCTTTATATTTTTTTATTAACTTTTAACTCCTTTTTTTATAGTTGCCAATATAAAAAGCCTTTACCCCTATATATCCCACAATATATTATGTCATTTTTTCCTCAATATATATCCACCAATATGAACCCATATGGCATGGTATTTCTCCCTAGTGAAGTGCCTGTGTGGTTGGTGATAAGAGTCGGAAGACTGTCAAAGGTTCAGGTATGGTTTCATTCAAAATGAAGTTGGGGGCTACTATAATTCCAGGATGTATTGTGGGTACCAGAGCTAAAATGCTACATGTTTTCTATCTCAGTGATTGAGTCTAAGGGGTTTGACATATTGTTCTAGGATGGAAAAGTGATCATATTTCCCAAAGGATCTAACTCTGCAGGAGAAACTATTGGAGTTAGGGAGAGTGGTTTATATAGGATGAAGAGAAATCCTGTAAATCAATGCAAAAAGTAGGTTTCTGAGAATCAGTGGGAGTACAATTTGAGTGATAGTTTTTAGGTTTAGAGAGAGAATATACAACCCAAGAATAAGCAACCAAAGGATTCTAATGGAAGGGACACTTCTGAGGAAAGTTTTTTTCATTATACAATGTATGCTGCAGTGGTGGATGCTAGAGATTGGGATTTTGTTCCTGATGAGTTTCTTCCAAGGCATGGAAATACCTCACTTGCTAAGAGAGAGCATTGAAAAGTGTATCATAGGAGGTATACCCACAAGCTTTGGGTATTAGCACTGTGTGGAGAAATCCCACCTTGTGGGAAAAGTACCTGTACTAAGGGTTTTGAACCTAGAGGAGTGGGTTTAGAGCAAGAAAATGAATTTTATTTGTTAATATATTTGTGTTTTAGGATGTAGTTTTAGGTCATTTGGTTGCCATTTACATGGCCCTTGGGGTTAATTTTTCCCTTGTGAATATCTATATAATGGAGATCATTGTGAGTTCATTTCACAACATAGCATATCATCATTGTGTGAATAATGAAGCCTACGGTGAGCCATAGACCTCAAAGAGATCCAAGATGGAGTATATCTCAAGACATGATCATCTCTAGAAGAAGGTCAATAGAATTTCTATGTTTTTTATCTGAGCAGACCAAGCTATTGTAGGTGTTGGTTAAGAATCGTTTTTGTCTAGTAAGGAGAGTAGAAGCCCTATGGAAGAGGTTGAGACTTCAGTCATTGCAAGTGGTCATAGAGGGTCCCTAGGTGGGCCATAGAGAGGCCATAGGAGGCTACAGAGGGCCTCATTTTTTTCACAGAGTAGGTCGAGGACCTCAAGCAGAGCACAAAGTAAGCCAAAAGGCCTCATATTGAACATATTACAACCGTGGAAGGCTGTGAGCCCTATGGAACCTTGGAATAGTGAACAAGAGTAATGAAATCTGGAAAATAGGTTTTTATTTTGAGTTGGATGATTTCTAACTGTTATCTTGAATTTTTTTCATTAAACGAAAGTTTGGACAATAGCGTTTAAAGGTTGGTTTTACAGTGAATCTGAAGGAACTAATTCACTATGAGTAGTTGTTGGTTTTAAAGATGATAAATTCTAGAGGACCAAATGAATTTTTGGTTATGAGCATTTTTGTATGCAGAGGTATTAAAGGATATATTTCTCCATGTGAAGGAGGCAAAGGAAAACAAGGTAGAAAACAACAAATTAATAAAGTGCTAGTTGTGAAAGGGCTACATCAATAAGTAAGTTGTTTTTTTCATTGCACCTCAAGCCCTAGTGTATATTGCTATATATTATAGTCTTTTATCAGGGTGTAAAAGGTCCATGATCCCTGGTATAGGATCCCTATCTATTTCATGTCGATCAAATAATAAGAAGTGTTCTAAACCTACAAAATTCTATGTACTTTATTGTTTCACTCTTCTTATATGTCTGATGTCCAAAGTTGTTTTGGTTAAGCATTCATAGTGTGTTTGTGTGCTTGGTTAGCCATATAATAGACCTCTGGTGTAAGGCAAATTCAACACAAACTCCATAATCACTCTTAGGTATTTGATAATCCTCTTTGTTCCTAGTAGATGACTTTGTATAGGGGCTAATTGACACCACCAATAAGACATACTGCCTACATAATATCTGGTCTAGAGACTGTCAAGTATAAAAGACTACCAATAAGATATCTATATAAAATTTGATCGAATTGTGGTGATTCATCTTCTTTACTGAGTTTGTAACTAGTGATCATTGGAGTACTAACCAGTTGACATTCTTTCATGCCAAACTTCTTTAATACTTCCTTGAGGTACTTGCCTTGTGAGATAAAAATTACTTTTGTTGTTTGAGTAATTTGTAGGCCAAGGAAACAATAAAGTTCCCCAAGCATTGACATCTCAAGCTTAGACTTCATATCAGTTAAAAACCATTGGCTGAGTTTATCTGCATGACTACCAAATATTATATCATTAACATAAACAGTAATAATAGTCAGTTTACCATTTTTAGTTTTCATATATAAATTGCTATCTGCTACCCCCATTTTAAATCCACAATGAAGCAAATACTTGTCTAACATTGAATACCAATCCCTGGGTTATTTTTAAAGGCCATACAAATCCTTTTTTCATCTTGCAACCATAATAAGGCTTATCTATTACTTGAAAACCATCAGATTGCTTAATATAAACTTCTTCTTGTAATTCAACATTTAAAAAGGCATACTTGACATCCATCTGGTCTAATTAAATTTATTGTGTCTATAAAAAGAAAATAACATTATAATAGCCTCTAATCTTACAACCAGAGAAAAGGTTTCCTCGAAATCCATTCCTTTCATTTGAGCATAACCCTTGCACACCAATCTCGCCTTGTTTCTTACCACTTCTCCATTTTCATTCAACTTGTTCCTCAAGACCCATTTTGTGCCAATGATATTATTATCTATTGGTCTTATAACTAGCTACCATGTCTAATTCTTTTCAATTTGGTCAATTTATTCATTCAAATTCTTCACTCAATTGTCATCCTAGCTTGCCTAAGAAAAATACTTTGGTTCAACCATAGACAATAGGACTATATTTGCTTGATTTGGGGGATTCATTATTCTTCTTTTGGCTTTTACACTTGCATAAAATTCACCTCCAATTTGATCAAATGGGTGATATTTTTTCACATACCTTGAAGGGTCATTCAATTGTGGATTGTTTGTTTCTTCAATATATCCATCTTTAGCTAGTTCATCATCATCCTAATCATGGCTTACTTGGTCATTGGAATTTATGTTTTCTAGGTGTGAATCCTTAATAGAAAATTTCTCATAAAATTTAACATCAATACAATCAACTATCCTTCTTGATTTCTTGTTATAATATTTGTAGCATTTACTATTGTAAGAGTACTGAAGAAAAATACCTCCATGTTATACGGGAATAGTGTCCACACGGATGCTGCTATTCCCACTAAGATGGGTGGCTATCTTAGAAACAAACAATAAAAGTCTACTATTGATTCCTTTTACGAAAATAGATGAGAGGAGAACCAAGAGGGCCAACCTGAGTCTTGCGCTCGATTTCCTCTCCTTCTTGATAGAGTTTTTTCTGCTTGCTCTTTGTTTGCTCAGCTTCAAAAGGACCTGTAGAATCACAGCAACATAATACTGTGCAAGAAACAAGGATCTAAGTTCATAAATAATGCAGGATCAGATGTGCATTAACCATATACAAGCATATATAAACAAGTACACAAGAATATGGAAGGAAACAAGAATAGCTTTATTCAGATGAAAAGTAGTAAGAAGATTACAACCATGTGCTCTGACCCAGCATCATCCTCTAGCTAAGAAGCCCTTACTTCACCTCAAGAAAAGAAAAATCACCCAACACTGTGAATGTACACTAGAATACCAATAGCACTTCTCTATAATATACAAAATTCCAGCCTTTGGATCTTTGTGATGAGGGATCCATATATAGATAATTACAGAGAGGTGAGTCATCTTTTGGGATATTGATTAGTGTCCTCTCTCTGATAGTTCCTGCTTCCACTTGGAGAATGATGATCTCTTACTCATCCCTGGTCAAAAATGGAGTGGCAAGTGTTAGAGGGGAGGCTTCTGGATTCCATGATCTTCCACCTCGCATTTTTGTCCCTGCCATTTTTCCATTCCCGACCATCGCACCCTACAGAGGAGAAAAATAAAATGCATCACACCTTGTACATTGGGAAGGTGATATGCATCACACCCTCTGCATTGAGCTTTCAGTATGGTCCAGTTTTAACCATTTATGAGCAATTTTTAGTGGAGAACTTATGGGAGATTATGTAATCAGTTGACCTTGTTCCTTTAGGCAGTGAAGCAACACTTTTAGGGACTTAGGATCCCTCAATTTATGGACATTTGTGAAATGTGTTGAAGTGCCCAAAAATGTCTATAACAGTTGGACCCTAAAGCATGAGGTTGTTAATCTTTTTTTATGTGAGGTGAAATGCTTTACTATGAGGATCTGAAGTTTTTCCGAGCTGGGAGGTGACCTGTAATAAGATACAATACAATACATTATTTTGAAAACGTTTTTCATGATCTAGCTGAGGTGGGCATTCCCATGCTTAGCTTTATAAATTGATTTTCGTGTACCTAGGACAAACGATCGTCTGTGTGACAAACTGATGATATGGACAGATCATCCTTCGATTTGGATGATCATCTGTTCGGCAATGATGTACACTGGATGTTTTTATATTCCTGAATATATCGCAGCCCGGATGGATGAAACTAGATCCAGGGTCTTCAAAACGTATTCGAACTTCACTCGGAGTACAAGTTGATCCATGTGAAAAATGTTCTAGAGTCGAACATGGAAAGACATCACCTGATTACCCGCCAATGATGTAAGTTGTTAATAGGGACAAGAGGAATCACCAATAATGATAATGACCGTCAAGGTACTATAGTACAATTCACGTGGTGTGAAAAGGGACTTGGCGTCGAACACCACGTAAAATCTCTCGATCGAATGCCATTGATATAAACTTGTCCCCAAAAGTGAGAAACTTCCCATTGAGGCATGCAAGCTTCAAAGTACTAAAAGGGTTGTTCCTAAGTCAACTTCTTGGATAATGAGTTGATGTCGACAAGAAGCAACCTGTCGCAGGAGGGCCTTAATGAATCCCACATCAATGACATGGAACAAAGAAAATTATTTTGGAGATGAAAACAAACTGGCGATACAGGGTTCAGGGTGGCAGTCATGAAGGAATGAAGCATGAATGTATTGCATTGGGTGAGACATAGGTGAATTGTCTGAATGACTTCTCTTGAACATATCAGCGACACTGACAATGGATTGGTAGTGTTAACCCTAAAGATGGATGGTGTGATGGACCAATGGTGAAGATCAATGAATGGAACAACCCAACCCGGCATGGATGCGGAAGGAAAGTGTCATGTTCAAGAGCGACTTGCTACCAATAAAGTTTCTTCTTGTTTTCTTCCCAATTTTCCCCAGTCATTGCTAACCAATACCTCTTTATTTTTGTCAAGTTTGAGGAGGATAACATATGCTTGTTCTATAATCTGCCCTTCGGGCGAACCTGTCCCTATATTTTAGCGAGTCTAGCGACAATGAAACTCGTTCTCGTCCTGTTGGATGAGTTTGTCGCTACTTAGTTTCAACGAGTTTAACGACAAGGATAACTCGGTCTCTTTCAATTTTAGAGAGTCTGAAAGAAATGGAAAGAAGACTCTGAAGATTATTTTTCATTGTATAATCCCTTAAGTCCGAAAAAGCGTAAAATAATACAAAAGGGATGAAATTTCGATAGCTTTAATGAGCCAAACAAGACAAGCGCTCGATCTTTTTGTGTAATAATCCCTCAGGTCCAAAAAAGATTAAAATCTAGAGGAGGGATAGCACTTCTAATGCCTTTTAATGAGCCGGAGAGGCCAATTGCTCGGCAATCTTTTCATATTTTTATGAATCAGGTGAAAAGAGCTTAAAGAAGACTCGTTTTCGAGGAACGAGTGATAGTTTCGGGTAACAGTTGATTTGAGGTAAGATTTGGAATTTTCCAGTCACGGTAGTGTTACAAGGATGGCTAGCAGAATCACTCTTCGCAGATGTTCCTCGAAGGGGTAAACAATCATATGGGGGTGAATGATCAGCTAAAAAAAGAGTGGAGGTGATGGTGAGAACACGACCAAGGCTCAAAAGCTGGTGATAAGGCATTCATAATGGTTATTTACCTGTTCATTTTTTAATGAGCTTAAACACGGGGAGAAACACTTGCTCATGACTTATGTTTATTTTTTAACGAGCTTGAACTATGCACTAAAACTGTTTGTGGAGAGTTTATTTTTTAATGAGCTTGAACTCTTGTGACAACATTGCTCGCCAGTCGTATGATAAGAAACGTCTCATTCAAGATGCCATTTTTTAGGGAGCTTGCACCTTTTGAAGCGTTTCCCTGAATCCTTTCTTTATGAAAGTTAGGAAATGAATAGCCTTACAGGATTAAATGGTTAGAGGTCCTACAAATTTAAAAAATAAATAGACGCTCTTCACTTGCATGCGGAAAGGTTTGCATGCCCCCGAGGTATAGCGAAAACTTTCCAGGTTACCAAGAAAGTTTCATTTGCGTAGCAGATAAAATTATTTCTTGGAAATGTCTATCAAAACAGACAAAGGGGAGTGGAGTCACTCGGCATAACCTTAACAAAGGTATCTTATTCTAGTCTGTTCCCATTTTGCTGTGAGGACGGGTTCGCCAGACTAGTCATATATCCCTCGTGGAAATCAACCCTATACCTAAGGTTTTCTTGCCGAAAGAGACCAGGGTGCATGCCCTCTGGGTTTCAGTCATATCCTCCTGAATCACTCGCGCTCATCAGGTGGACGGACTAGAGAGCGATGAGACATTTCTTGTGTGAAAATACCATTTAGGGACGAAATTTGACTATTTGCGATGTGTGATCTGGGGAATGACATTTGGTCCACGAGCTTGACCATTCTGCCTTCATGCAGAAAACACATTACTCTAAAGAGTGAGGAGAGGTTGGCTCCCATGCAATAAATATAGTCGCATCCAAGGAGTAGATTATAATCTAGAGGTCCTTGAACTACCATAACGTTCATGTGAACAATTTTCCTTCTCAAAGTAATGGGCACATTTGGAAGGATCCCTAAAGGTCAACTGGTTCCCTTGTCGAAGCCTGCTGGATTTCTCATTTTAGGCAAAAGCAATGGCGAAGCAAGTGCTTTCCAAGAAGTTGAGGAAAGTATACTCACAGAAGCCCCTTCATCAATGATGGTACCAACCATGACCATTCTATAAGCTTGTACAATGATTCTGAATGGTACACTGGCTAGTAAATGGGGTCTGCCTAGTAGATTCCAGTCGAAGGAAAAAACTAGGTTGCTTGGTGGTGGGACCAAATAGACGGTTGGGTAGGACTTTGATGAAATTCCTTCCTGTGGTAAAGGAACGAGATGACTACCCCCAAGCTCATCGGAGTCGGTGTTGATGAAAAGAATTTGAACGGTGTCGTTATCTTTCTCTTCAGTGACGGTATCGTTTGAAGATGAACACTTTGAAGGCAATACCAGGTCAACTGCCATATCGACCCTTTGACTTTCATCTGGTATGGATTCCGAGTGTTCATTTTCAACGATAGGCACTTTGGCTGACCACAAGGATGGGCCAGCCAGATTTTCAACTGATGGAGGGCTCGGCAAGAGTTTTTGATATCCAGGATGAAGTCGTAACGGTGAAATCGGACGATTATCTAAAACTCTTTTAGCCTCTTCAAGGAAGGTGTTAACACCCAGGTTGTTCCCTTTGACTCCCAAGGAAATACGACCAGGGTAACCACTAACCAATCTTTGGATATCAGCTTCTAGCGCAACTGTAATTAGAGAGGGCTCTCTCTTTAAGGTTTGTCTCTTTTCTGTGGAGATTTTAGGCTAGTTATGAAGTAAGGGTTTTGGTTTATGTTTGGTTGAAAGGATGTCTTTCTGTACCTACAGTGGAAATTTGCAGATAATGTTAGTCCATTGGGCAATGGAGTATGTGGCTACTGGTTTTTTGAAATCTTGAGTTTGAGCAGCTGGAATTACAGGGCCATTTAAATACCTCATAAAACAAACTTGAAATTATGATGGTGAAATGTAAACAACCAGTGAAAAGAAATTAACAATTTTCCACTAAGCTAGGGTGTGAGAAAGAGATATATTCCTCAGGAGCAAAACTTGAATTCCTGAAACAATAATCACTGTGAAAGATATAGTGTGAAAGGGTAGCAATTAAGAATTACACCTTTATTACTATAACTGAAGAAAACATTTAAAATAGCTGAGATTGAGTTCAGGGTAATCTGTGATTAAATCCTAGAACTATTCTTTTTCCTTGCTATTAACTGTAAAGCACAGAAGCATGAAAGAGATATGAAAAGATAACAAAACACATAACAAAGAGTTGTAGGGAAAACTTATTGTGCCATGAAATACGCAGGAATCCTGTAACTTTCAGCTAAACACCAACAATGCACCCTAACAACACAGAGCTTTGAAATCCATCGGCTTTTGTATACTTCTCTGAACAATTACATAAAAGAACTCTAGAATAAACCACACAACAATCCAACCCCTCAAAACTCATGCGAGGGGGAATAATATATAAATGTTTCATACAAAATATCTCAAGCATTGAGTCATCTGAGAAATAAATATCTTCACCAACTCGTACAGAAATAGCAGATAAGAAGTTATTGCAGCTTTCAATACAACATAAATGCTCTTTAATTCTGTCAGAAGATTTCGACCTTTAGAGGTCACTGAGTCGGTTTGAACGCTTTGTTATAACTAATGAATGATGTGTCTTTGTAGCTCTGTCCTCCTGTAGCTTTTCGGCCCTGTCACCTGTGACTGTCAGTGCTGCTGTGGTGGCCGAATGGTTTCACTGAGTTGGCTCAGCCTCTTTTCTCCATACATGGTGATATATCAAAATTTTCCTGTGCATGACAACTTACATATTTCAATAGAAAAAACTTGATTACTGGCTCTGGTTTAGTAGTAATTGTATCAATCCATTCCAGACTTCCTGTGTGGGCAATTGATGTCTTAAAATTGCCTCTATAGTCTCATCCACCTCTGTATATTTATAGAAATTCAGAGGCGCATCAAACAAGTGATTCATTTCATTCATGATAAAAAATAATCTCTCTACCCTGTTGTAGAGATTCTGTCCTGATGCTGGCCCTGATTCTACTGAAGTGCTGGGCTTTTCTGCAATCTGATTTGTAGCAAAGGTGTTGACCCTCTTGGCATAATTTTCATGGGAAAGTAGTCTTCCTAAGCTACCCATTAGGCTAGGAAGACCTCTGTTCTACAATGCTATAAATTTGTCCATGAATTTATTAATGTCTGTCTGCATATCCTAACTTCTTCTCTCTAATGTCTGTACCAGGGTTCTTAGTGTCAAGACCCTTTTGACCATCGAAATGGTCTCAGTCCTGTTGGCAATTCCCATTGTGACCAGCTGAGAACTTGTTCTGTGATTAAGCACATTAATCATTCTGGTGGCAGTCTCAGGCATATTGCCTAGAGATGCCCTTGCTCTTTGGATTTCCCTATGTGCTTTTCCAATGAGCCACATCTGCTCATGAATAGCCTCAATATATTCCCACTGGTCAGTGATGGATTGG
>APFE030496202.1:0-11093 GCA_000404065.3 Pinus taeda
CCACACTTCTTACAGAATTATTAAAATTCATTGCTGCAAAACTCTCCACCATTATCTATCCTCAACACTTTTATCTTCTTCTCTATCTTATTTTCTGTGAGAGCCTTAAATTCTTTAAACCTGTTAAGGGCTTCAGATTTCTTCTTAAGGAAATATATCCATGTACTCCTTGAGAAGTCATCTATAAATGATACATCGAACACAGACTTACCCAGTGATGGAACTTTCACAGGTCCAAACACATCACTGTGCACAAGCTCTAATATATGTGTCGCTCTCTTACCACAAACGGGGAAACTCAGCCGATTCTACTTCCCATATACACAATTTTCACAGAAATCAAAATCCAGAGAGCTATTAATCATACATTCTACCATACCTTTACCATGAAGCATTTGAAGGTCCTTCTCTCCAATATGTCCAAGCCTTTTCTGCTACAACATGGTCTTCTCTCCAAAGACCACTAGATTTTCTGCTCCACATTCAAGAACCATAGATATTGCACCCATTAATAACAATGATACCTTGCAGCTTGTACAGAGTTCCAATCTGAACTCTCCGCATCAATACCAGTGCTCCCTAAACCATTTTGCAATTATCCTTCTTGAACACTGCTTTTACACCTACATCATCCATCTTCCTTATAAAAATTAGATTTCTTGCAAATGCAGGAATATGCAGAACACCAGGAAGTGTTCTAACCCTTCCACCTTGTAGCTTCAACTTTACTTTACCATGACAATTGATTCTAGCATTCCTGTCGTCCCCCAATAAGACATCACCACCATCATATTTATCATACCCGCAGAACCACTCTCTATGGGGAGTGAAGTGACAGGATGCACCTGAGTCAATCAACCATGCCTCATAATCTACATGTGTACTTGAAGAAGCCATGTACACATCCACACCTTCATCTGAGGTGGTTTTCACCTCTACAGAAGGAGAATAATCAGATCCCTTTCCTCTATCAGAAGCTCCAGATTTTCAATCCCTTTTGAAGTGCCCTTCCTTTCCACATTTCCATCACACCACCTTTACAGGTTTTCTTGGAGATTTATATCTCCCTCTAGATTTAGATCTCGCACTCGATGACTTACTTTTGTTTCTGTTGTGGGACCATCCTCGTATAGACAAGTCATCGCCATTCTGCCTTTCCATATTTTTTCATCTCATCTCCTCCGTCAGCAAGGATGAGACTATTTCATCAAACTACAAGGTAGTTGTATTTCTACCTATTGCAATAACCAAGCTATCCCACGAATCTGGTAGAGAACAAAACAAATTGATGCACTTATCTTCATATAAAATTTTAATATCAACAGATGCTAACTGACTTACCACAATATTAAATGTGTTCAGATGCTCTGTCACCGAATCTCCTTATTTCATCCTCAAGTTATACAGTTTTTTCCGTAGGAACAGTTTATTCACCAGAGACTTAGATTGGTACAAAGTCCCTAATTTGTCCCACAAATCCTTTGTTCGAGATTCCCCTAATAGATTCAACAATAGTAAATTAGAGACACATAATCGTATTGTGCTCTTTGCCTTCCAATCCAACTTCTTCCATTCTTCATTAGACACTCCCATTGGTTTAGTACCTGGATCTACTGTGATCCAATGATCTTTATCCACAAACTGATCCTCCATCTTGAGTTTCCACAACTCAAAACTCTGACCATTAAATTTCTCAATCTCTATCTTTCCACTGCTCGCCATCTTCTTTCAGCACCAAAATCGATCTCGCAGATCTCCCACTGAACAAGGCCTACCACAAGCCCGAGCGAAACCCCTCAGCAACAAAGGCGTCCCCTTGAAGCCAAAACTGCTCTGATACCAAATGTAGGTTTTAACGTCATATAGAAATTACCTGCATATGAATTCTAAAACATAGAAAATAAACAATGTGAGAGCATAATACATAAAACACATATACACAAAGATTTTCCCATGGATCCCAAAACCGAGACTAGCAGCTTGATTTTTCATTATTATCCTTTCAATATTATAATACATGTCGAAGCATCAAATACCATGGACCGAAAACCATCGTGTCCAATACCATGGACCAAAAGCCATTGCATCCAAAAAACATGTGCAAAAATCATGCACAAAACCATAGGTGGGTCTGCCCAACCTAACATAGGGTCCGCCCATATTGTGGGGTTACAAGTACACCTCAAACACCCTATGACCCCCCCCTGCTACATAATCGGTGCAAGGAAGGGGGGCTCCTGTTAGAAAATTATATATTACGGAGCAATGGAACACATAAAATATTGCAGAAATATAAACACAGAAAACGTACAAAACAAGAGAGACACAGATATACGTGGTTCACCGAGTTTGGGCTACGTCCACCTCGAACAGCCAGTCCTTCCTTTTTCTTATCCAGCAAAATGAAGAGACACAACCTACAACAAAGCCGCTGTAATATCCTCTATTTTCTCTCACAGTCTCACCTCTCTGTTTCTCGCTCACACAGAATACACATCTATATCGCCGCCTCAAATACAATGTCCTCATACAAAGAGAGGGGTTTCCTTCTAGGGAAAAAAACCCTAAACTAAACATAAGTTCTACCGTCAGATCATCCGCCTAATGAACGGCTCAGATTGACTAGAAATTACTATACTTTTACAAGGCAAATTTACATCTGTTTTTAGCTTCGAGGGCGCTGCCCCCGAGCCCCTGCCGGGGGACCGCTGGCCCCCGGACCCCCCAGCCGAGGGGGATCAGCCCCCCCGGACCCCCGCGTGGAGGGGTGTACAAAACTTCCTAGGGTATACATCCGGCTGAAACAAAGACCTCTGAACAATCATGCTCCACACACAACACAGATTCGGTGTTCCACAAGCCATAGTCACAGATCATGGATCGTATTTTCGCAATCACATGATGGTTGAGTTGGCTGCCAAATTAGGACTACCCCACAATAGCTCTACTCCGTATTATCTGCAAGCTAACGGACAAGTTAAGGCAATCAACAAGGTCCTGAAACGCATGCTGCAAAGGATGATTGGAGTCCATAAATGGAGTTGGCACCTAATCATGTACTTGGCCTTGTGGGCATACCGGACATCGGTGAGGAATGTGACCAGGTTTACACCTTTTCAACTGGTATATGGCCTAGAAGCGATGTTGCCAGTTCAGTGTGAAATCTCGTCCCTCAAGCTTGTGGTTGACCTTCTCCCCGGAACTTCAGAAGAAGAGGCTCGTTTCTTGGAATTAATCCAATTGGATGAAACCCATCGTGATGTAGCTTCAGCTAATGAAGCCCATAAGAAACTAGTCAAAGCGCAGTTTCACAAAAATGTCAAACCTCGTGTCTTCTCAGAAGGCGACCTGGTCTTACTTTACGACCAGGAGTCCGATAAGTTGGGAGCAGGGAAGTTCAAGTCTTTATGGATGGGTCCCTATATTGTTAAGCATGTATTAGAAAAAGGAGCCTATGAGTTGATGGGGTATGATGGGATTCCACTGGCACAACCCTGCAACGGGTTGTATCTCAAGCGTTATTATGCTTAACTCAGCATGGTAACCCCTATGCTTTTGTTACATTTTTTTTTCGCTAAGGGTAATTGTTTTGGTTAGGCAATCCAATTTTTGCATTTGTTGCAGATGTCGAACCTATTGGAATCATTTGTTGGATATGCCGATGGAGCGAGTCGTAGTTCGCGGAACCTATCTTCTGCGGCCTGGGCCATCTTCGATCCCAGCAGTGAGTTAGTAAGTTTCAGAGGGGTATGTATTGGTCGATCGACGAACAATATCGCTAAATATAGTGCATTGATAGAACTCCTCTCTGATGCCATCGTGCATGCCATACGCTAACTTGTCGTCAGGCTAGACTCACAACTCGTCATTCTACAACTCACTGGTATCTACTCTATATGGAATCCAACTATTTATCGCATGTTTCTAAGGGTCAGGATTTTGAAAAGACAATTCGATTACATTCAATATAAACATATTTCTAGAAATTTAAACACATTAGCAGACTCATTGGCAAATTATGTGTTAGATAGACATTTGCGACATTAATAAAAAGAAGCATTTCATTAATATTTGCAACAGGATCATGTAACTTAACCAAAATAAAGCTCCGAAAATCAAATATATATATATATATATCTATATTAATTATATATAATATATAGTATATATATATATATATATATATATATAACTGTTTATGGTTTATACATAATGTTCTACAACCTAGACAAAATCGGTCAAATGACCCAAAAACTCAAAATGCTAGGGGGCACCCTAGTCTAATGATGCTGGTGATAAAAAGTCACCGCCTGCGCAATCATGCGTAAAAGCCTAGTCCATCGACTCGGCACACTAGTGGTATGCCGCTGCAACCTCAGAGGTAGCTCGTCGCTCCTCACGTCTGAAATACCAAGAGTGAGACCCTCGACCTGATCCTATAATGCTGAAAGAGTCTCATCCACATTAAGGCCACGGAGGATAGCCCTCCCCATAGCCTCTTGCTGGAATAGTAGCTGGTGCTCTCGGGCGTACTACTAGTTGAACTGGTCCAATGTCTGCATGAGCACATGACTTTAATTAGTCTTGATCAAAGACATAAGAACATTATGAAAACAATAAAAAGAGATATGGTCAGAGAATTTACCTATGGCACCCTACTGCTTGCCAGCTGGCAGCACCAAATTCGGGTCACCCCGGAAATCCATGCCAGCATATGGAAACTTGGCATAAACCATCTCCTGACGATCGAACCACTCGAAGAAGGTATCAGAGAAAGAAATCTGGGACTGGCTAGCATGTCGGCCCATGAGGTCAACCCATCTCTGCATCCATGGCTCAGTCGGTGGAGGTAAACCAAGTGAAATGTACTGCGGCTACATCAGTGGGATCTTTTCCAAGGTGAAAGTGGTCAAAATAGAGCCACAGCCAAAATTCTTGGATCTTTTTCTTTTCACCTTGGTCAATTGTTCTTTCATCATAGAGAGTACTACATCACACCAGTTGAACACCTTCGGTTCAAGGCATTCCAAGGCGTACTGCATATAAGACCTATTAGATATGTGAAGAGCCACAATACCAGCCAGTCTAGCAAAAGTGAATAGAATGGTCCTCAAGGGCTGGTCAGTGACATTTTGGATGTTGATCTTGCCATCCGTACTTGGCTGAGATCCCTCTCTACAGTACCGGTGAATGTACTCTCTCATAGATTCGCCCCCATGGGTAGAACCTGATAATGAGAGAGGGGCGCCACGCCTCGATAAACCAGTAAAAAAATAGATGTTCGGGATAGTCAAGGGGATAGATTTGCCCCTAAACTGGAACACCTGGTTGGTAGGATCCCAGGCGTCTAGGAAATATTGCAACAAGTTGATTTGTTTCCTCATGCTAGAGATGCGGAAAAACTTCAGCAGCCCACAGTTCCGCAGTGCAGTTACCGTAACTGGATCATGTAAAGAAACCATGTCCTCTTCTTCATGCGCATGTTCTTGCCATGTAACAACCATTTTACTCTGATGAATCTTTGAAAAGAAAACAAGAGATGAGTGAGGATCCTGATTTGGCAAAAAACAGGTAAAAATTCCATGAGAAAACAGTGTAAAAGTTTCCCTCCTTGCGCCCATCACACCCCAGCAGTGTACTGGGAGCGATGCATACTGACTGGCCAGTGACCAGTCTAGTATGCATCACAGCTTTCGATATAGGAAGGGTGCGATGGAGTCAGGGCGAATTTTTCAAACCCCATGGGCTCAGCAAAATAGGGAAACATGCTCAGAATTCAAAAAGGAAGGAATCCAACTGAAGAGCTCAGGTCTAGCTCTTACCTGGTCCAGACAGTGCCAAGAATCATCCACAAAATCTCTCGGAATCAGCTGGTAAAAGTCAGGGGGGAAAAGCACCTCTAGAGCTCCAACAAACCAAGTTTAAATGAAATCGTAAAATGAGAGGTAAAAATCACTTTTAAATTAATATTCATGTAATTCGAGTAAGGTATTAGTGTTTTAACTCATTTTTCAAGCATGTGTTTTCATTTCTAATCGGTTTGATGAAGCAATTGAGTAGGTAGTACGACCGTTGAAAGAACAAAGTGCTAACGGTGAATCAAATAATCAGTGACCATTATCACGAGCTGTTTTTTTAAGTTCAAGCTCGTTAAAAATTAAATCTATGTAATGAGCAAGTGTTCCCCCCAGAGTTTAAGCTCATTAAAAAATGAACCAATCTTCGGTAAATAACCATTGTGAATGCATTATCATCAGCTTTTGAGCCTTGGTCGTGTTCTCATCATCACCTCCACTCTGTTTTAGCCGATCATACGCCTCCATTTGATTGTTTACCCCTTTTGAGGAACATCTACAACGAGTTATTTTTTTAGCCATCCTTATGACACCGGCCATGATTGGAAAATTCCAAACCTTACCTGGAATCAGCTACTACCTGAAATTATCACTCGTTCCTCAAAAACTGAGTCTCCTTTAAGCTCTTTTCACTTGACTCATAAAATATGAAAATATTGCTGAGCGATTGGCCTCTCCATCTCGTTAAAGCAACTGGAGGTGCTATCCCTCCTCTAGATTTTAATATTTTTGGACCTGAGGGATTATTGCACAAAAAGATCGAGCGATTGTCTTGTTCGGCTCGTTAAAACTACCGAAAATTCATCCCTTTCATATTATTTTACACTTTTTCGGACTTAAGGGATTATATGACGAAAAAGAATCATTGGATTTTCCTTTCCGTCCCTTTTAAGACTCTCTAAAATTGAAAAAAGGACCGAGTTATCATTGTCGTTAAACTCGTTAAAATCAATAGCGACAAACTTGTCGTATAGACAAGAACAAGTTTCATTGTCGCTAGGCTCGTTAAAACATAGCGACGGGTTTGCCCGAAGGGCGAATTATAGAACAAGCATATGTTAAAGAGGTACTGGTCAGTAATGACTGGGGAAAAATTGGGAAGAAAACTTGAAGAAACTTTATTGGTAGCAAGTCGCTCTTGAACATGACACTTTCACTCCACGTTCGAGTCGGGTTGGGTTATTCCATTCACCGGTCATATCACCATTGGTCCATCACACCATCCATCTTTGGGGTTAACGCTACCAATCCATTGTCAGTGTCGCCGGTATGTTCAAGAGAAGTCGCTCATAGAATTCACCTGTGTCTCATCCGCTACAATACATTCACGCTCCATTCTTTCATGACCGCCACCCTAAACCCCGTATCATCAGATAATTTTCACCTCCAAAATCATTTGCTCAGTTTCATGCTGTAGATGTGGGATTCATTAAGCCCTCTTACGACGGGTCACTTCTTGTCGACATCAGCTCATTATCCAAGAAGTCGACCTAGGAACAACCCCTTTCAGTACTTTGAAGCTTGCATGCCTCAATGGCAAGTTTTTCACTTTCAGCGACAGGTTTACATCAATGGCCTTCGACCGAGAGATTTTGCGTGGTGTTCAACGCCAAGTCCCTCTTTCACACCATGCAAATTGTACTATAGTACCTTGAGGATCATTGTTATTATTGGTGATTCCTCTCGCGCCTGTTAATAGCTTACATCATTGGCTAGTAATTAGGCGATGTCTTTCCATGTTCGACTCCAAAACATCTTTCACATGGATCGACTTGTACTCTGAGTGAAGATTGAACGAGTTTTGAAGACCCCGGATCTAGTTTCATCCATCCGGGCTGTGATATATTCAAGAATACAAACACATCAAATGTACATCATTTCCGAACAGATGATCATCCAAATCAAAGGATGATGACTCCATCCGAATCATTTGTCTTCTACACATACGGTTGTCTATCCTATGTACATGAAAATGAATTTACAAAGCTGAGCATGGGAATGCCCGCCTCAGCTAGATCATGAAAAATATTATGAAGATAATGTATTGTATTGTATCTTATTACAAGTCGCCTTCCAACTCGAAAGAACTTCGGATCCTCATGATAAAGCATTTCACCTGACATCAAAATATTAACGACCTCATGCTTTAGGGGGCAATTGTTATAGAAATTTTTGGGCACTGCAACCTCAATCATAAATGTCCATAAATCAAAGGCTCATAGCCCCTAAAAGTGTTGCTTCACTCCCTAAAGGAACAAGGTCAGTTGATTACATCATCTCCCAGAAGTTCTCCACAGAAAGCTGCTCGGAACTGGTCAAAACTAGACCATACAGAATGCTCAGTGCAAAGGGTGCATCTCACCTACTCAGTGTAAAGGGTGCGATGCATACTGGAAATCCCTTCTGTAGGGTGTGATGAGCAAGAATGGACAAATGGCAGAGACAGTTTGCGAGGTGGAGGATCATAGAATCTTCCAGAAACTTCTCCTCTGGCACTTGCCTCTCTAAATTAGCCCAGGGATGAGTAAGAGATCATCAATCTCCAAGTGGAATCAAGAACTATCAGAGAGAGGACACTAATCAAAAACCCAGAAGCTGAGTCACCCCCATACAATCATCTATATATGGATCCATCATCACAGAGATCCAGAGGCTGGAATCTTGTATCTTGTAAGGAAGTGTTGTTAGTTTCCTGGTGCAACATCATAGTGTTGGGTGATATAAGCTTTACATGAGGTGAAGAAGGACTTTCTTGCTGGAGGATGATGCTGGGTCAGAACAATTGGTTGTAATCCTCTTTGCTATTCTTGATATTAATAAAGCTATTCAAGTTTTCCTCCACATTCTTGTATGTTTAATGATATATGCATTTGTGTGGTCAATACATATCTGGTCATGTATTGCTTATCATTGTAGATCTCTGTTCTTCGATAGTATTCTGCTGCTTTGATTTCACAGGTGCTCTTTGAAGATGGGTAGACAAAGAAGAAGCAACAAAAATCTATCAAAAAGGAGAGGAACCAAACAAGGAATCAAGCGCAAGACTGAGGTTGGTATCCTTTGTTCCTCTCTTATCTACTTCTCATAAAGGAAAGCGAAAGTAGTTTTAGTTTGTTTGTTTCTAAGATAGCTACCAGTCTTAGTGGGACTAGCAGCTCCGAGTGGACACTATATTTCTTGATAACACCATAGGTGGGTCCGCCCAACCTAACATAGGGTCCAAAACCGGGGCGCTACCCTGGACCCCATAAAGTGGGGTTACAGGTACACCTCAAACCCCCTGTGACCTCCCCCCCCTCTAACCCCCGGTTAACTATGGGGGCTAGTCATGGAAAGAATATAACACAACCCAACATTCTCCCACTTGTTGTTTTCTTTCCATAGGGGCCACAAGAGAGCTTATTCATTTATCCAGCCCTGAAACGCCCATTGTCTCTCTACACCAAGAGAACTTCTCAGAGCTCACAGATTTCGTCAATGCATCTGTAGTATTCTTCAAAGTATCCACCTTTACCAACAACACCTTTTTGTCTTCTATCATATCCCTCACAAAGTGATACTGAACATCAATGTGCTTTGTCTTTGAATTTTATGTAGGGTTCTTTGCCAAGAAAATTACACTTTGGTTGTCACAGTCTATCCTTATAGCTCCCTGTACTAACCCCATACTTGAACACAATCTCTGCAACCAAACTGCTTCCTTGCTTGCATGAGTGCCATGTATTCTGCCTCTGTATTTGATAGTGCCACTACAGATTATTTCTTACTCATCCAACTGACTGCACCTCCAAATAGGTTAAACACATACCCACTTGTAGATCTTCTTTGATCCAAATCTCTAGCCCAGCCTGCATCAACAAAGCCATAAATATCAAACACTCTATCCAATCCTGGTCTTCCTTGGTAGCACAAACCATAATCACTAGTACCACGAAAATACCTGAAAAACTGCTTCACTGCTGTCTAGTGCTCCTTCCCTGGTTTTGACATAAACCTCCTCAATACTCCCACTTCATGTGCAATGTCTAGTCTAGTACAGACCATTGCATATAGTAGGCTACCGACTGCACTTGCATATGGAACACGGGACATGTCCTCTTCCTCTTCTTGTGTCTTCAGACACTGTTCAGCAGATAACCTCACACCTACAGGAATAGGAACCTTCACCGGTTTACTATCATGCATATTAAACCTCTACAGTATTGTCTCGACATACTTCATCTAGTTTAACCAAAGCTTCCTCTTTGCCTGATCTCTTTTAATTTCCATGCCCAAAATATAGTTTACAGCACCAAGATATTTCATGTCGAATTTGGAGGACAATTGGGTCTTCAAATCCTAGATAATTTCTTTGTCATTTCACACTAGCAACATATCATCCACATACAAGACTAGATAAATAACACAGTCACCAATTAATTTAAAATACACATGATGATCTACTTTGCTTCTGGTGAAGCCAAGTCCCCATATAAATGTATCAAATTTCTGATACCACATCCTTGGTGACTGTTTTAACCCATGCAGAGACTTCTTTAACTTGCATACCAATTATTTCTTACCCTTCACCGCAAAGCCTTCAGGTTGCTTCATGTATATCTCCTCTTCTAGATCCCCATGAAGAAATGTTGTCTTCACATCCATCTACTCTACCTCAAAATCAAAAGCAGCAGCAACAGATAAAAGTAATCTAATAAAAGTTACCTTGGAAACAGAAGAAACGATATCACCAAAATCAATTCCCGGAACCTGGGAATAACCTTTTACTACCAACCGAGCTTTGTATTTCTCCACTTTTCCTTTTGCATTTGTCTTCTTTTTGAACACCCATTTTCTGCCAATGGGTTTCCTTCCAGCTAGTAAATCCACTAGATCCCAAGCCTCATTTTTGTGCAAAGATGCCATTTCATCAACCATGGCCTCTTTCCAGAGTTTTCCAACCTCTGAATCCACTGCTTCCTTCACATTTCTAGGATCATCATCAATAGTAGATAAAGCAAAATTTGAACAGAAAGCAGATGGACTATACCTTTGTTATGAAACCAGCTCAAGAAAAAATAGGAAAGATAGATCAACACCTTAGAATTCAGCCTCTTCGAGGGGGCAACCTCCTTTACATTACATAAATGAACAATTTTTGGATGATTCAAATGACAAAAGCTCCTTTCTATATATAGGAGTCTAAGGAGTCATAATATAATCCAGCCAACCTAACAATAATAATATAAAGCCACAAAA
>APFE030496202.1:14629-30380 GCA_000404065.3 Pinus taeda
TTTCTCGAACTGATCTTCTTAGAGCTGGAGTTTGTGGCTCTTCATCTTCTGATTCCTCCTCTGTTGTAGAGTATGATTCTTCCTCCTTTAGCTCAAACTCTATCTTCTCAGGTTCCTTTGGTTGAACTTCATGTTTAATAAAATCTTTCACCTCTCTGAACACCACATCTCAGTTGTACGCAACCTTCCTTATTAGTGGGTTCCAAAGCTTATAACCCTTTAAACCATCCTTATACCCAATAAATATGCACTTTTTCGATTTACTATCCAACTTGGTTCATTTCTCCTTTGGAACATGTACATATGCGTCACAGCCAAATACCCTCAGATGTGAAAGAGAGGGTTTATTACCAGTCCATACCTCTTATGGAGTCCTATCCTCCAATGCTGATGAAGGTGACTTGTTGACAAGGTAACATGCAGTATCCACCACCTCTGCCTAGAATTCCTATCCTAACTAGACACCACTGAGCATGCTTCTTGCCCTTTCCATCAACGTCTTATTCCTTCTTTTTGTAACTCCACTTTTTTGAGGTGTACATAGAGTAGTCTTTTTTCATGCTATACCGCACTTCTTACAAAATTCTTCAAATTCCTTGCTGCAAAACTCTCCACCATTATCTGTCCTCAACACCTTTATCTTCTTCTCTATCTGATTTTCCACGAAAGCCTTAAATTCTCTAAACATGTCAAAGGTTTTAGATTTCTTCTTAAGGAAATATATCCATGTATTCCTTGAGAATTCATCTATAAATGATACATAGTACACAGACTTACCTAGTGATGGAACCTTCGCAAGTCCAAACACATCATTGTACACAAGTTCTAATATCTGTTTTTCCCACTTACTACCAGAGGGGAAACTCACCCGATTCTGCTTCCCATATACACAATTTTCATAGAAATCAAAATCCAGAGAGCTATTACTCATGCCTTCTACCATACCTTTACCATGAAGTATTTAAAGGCCCTTCTCTCGAATATGTCCAAGCCTTTGATGCCACAGCATGGTCTTCTCTCCAGAGACCACTAGATTCTTTGCTCCACTTTCAGGAACCATAGAACTATTGCACCCACAAACAACAGTGCTACCTTTCTGCTTGTACAGAGTTCCAATCCAAACTCCCCACATCAATACCAATGCTCCCCGAACCATTTTGCAGGTATCCTTCTCAAACACTGTTTTTACACTTGCATCATCCAGCTTGCTTACAGAAATCAGATTTATGGCCAATGCAGGAATATGTAGAACACTCGGAAGTGTTCTAACCATTCCACCTTGCAACTTCAACTTTACTTTCTGTGACCAGTGATTCTAGCCTTCCTATCATCCCCTAATAAGACATCACCACCATCGTATTTCTCATACTCGCAGAACCACTCTCTATGGGGAGTGAAGTGAAAGGATGCACTTGAGTCAATCAACCATGCCTCATGATCTACATGTGTAATTGAGGAAGCCAAGTACACATCCCTACCTTCATCTGAGGTGGTTTTCACCTCTGCAGAAGGAGCATGATCATATCCCTTTCCTTTATCAGGAGCTTTAGATTTACAGTCCCTTTTGTAGTTCCCTTCCTTTCCGCATTTCCAACACACAACTTTTACAAGTTTTCCTGGAGATTTAGATCTCCCTCTAGATTTAGATCTCCCACTCGATGACTTATTTTTTTCTATTCTGGGACCGTCCTCGTACAAATAAGGCATCACCATTCAGGCTCTCCATATTTTTCCGTCTCATCTCCCCCATCAGTAAGGATGTGACTATTTCATCAAACTGCAAGGAAGTTGCATTGCTACCTATTACAATAACCAGACTATCTCACGAATCTGGTAGAGAACACAACAAATTGATGCCCTTATCTTCATCTGAAATTTTAATATCAACTAATGCTAACTGACTTATCACAGTATTAAATGCATTCAGATGCTCTGTCACTGAGTCTCCATCTTTCATCCTCAGGTTATACAACTTTTTCTGTAGGAATAGTTTATTCACCAGAGACTTAGATCGGTACAAAGTCCCTAACTTTTCCCACAAACCATAACTTCCCCTGATACATTTAGCAATATTGAATCTGAGACACACAATCGTATTGTGCTCTTTACCTTCTGATCCAACTTCTTCCATTCTTCATCAGACACTCCCATTGGTTTAGTACCCGGATCTACTACAATCCACTGATCTTTATCCACCAACAGATCCTCCATCTTGAGTTTCCACAACTCAAAACTCTGACCATTAAATTTATCGATCTCTACCTTTCCACTGCTTGCCATCTTCTTTCACCACCAGAATTGATCTTGCAGATCTCCCACTGAACATGGTCTACCATAGGCCCGAACGAAACCCCTCAGCAACAAAGGCATCCCCTTGAAGCCAAAATTTCTCTGATACCAAATGTAGGTTTTAACCCCGTACAGAAATTACCTGCATATGAATTCTAAAACACAGAAAATAAAAAATACGAGAGCATAACACATAAAACACATATACACAAAGATTTTCCCCTGGATCCCAAAACCGAGACTACCAGCTTGATTTTTCATTATGCTCCTTTCAATGTTACAATACATATTTATACATGCCAAAGCATCCAATACCATGGACCGAAAAACCATCCTATCCAAAACCATGGACCAAAAAACCATCCTATCCAAAACCATCACGTCCAAAAAACGTGTGAAAATCATGCACAAAACCATAGGTGGGTCCGCCCAAACTAACATAGGGTCCAAAACCAAAATTTTCCACGGCGCTACCCTGGACCCCATAAAGTGGGGGTTACGGGTACACCTCAAACCCCCTGTGAACTAACCCCCCTCTAACACCCGGTTAACTACATGGGCTAGTTGTGGAAAGAATATAACACAACCCAATAGTCGGCAAATATTTTCAAGAAAAATAACATGACTCTAAAACTCAATTATGTGAGTTTGACCTTCCTATCACCAATGACTCATACATACATTCATTCTCCCAACCAAGTTGGGATATACTAAACTTGACTCATCCACCCAACCAAGTGGGGATATACCAATTGTTTATACATGACCGAAATATTATATCATCCTTCCCATGCATAGTGGGGGTACAAATTACATCATATGACCAAAAAGGGACTCATCAAAAGACTACAATGGATAGAGACAAATTATTACATCATGAATCTTGATATGACCTTTTATATTGAATGATATACATGACATTTATAACAGAGACCAAATATCTAAACAAGACCATGATAGTCATTAGAAACTATCATACACCATGTATGATCTGCTCCATAAGCATCTATCAATAGCATCCAGACCAGAAACCTGTATATGTCCATGTCTGTGTAGATATCATCAACCTGTGACAAAGTATGTATGTATCAACTCATCCTCTTGATCTTATCAAGATCAACTTGCTTCGTTTCCTTCCATGAATCATCTCCAAGCAATAACAAAACCATTCATGCCATATCATATGAGAAAACACCATACTCATCACATGATATTTCACATCATCATTAAGAACTGCATGATCTTTCCACAATCAACCATGTATCATTACTAGGGAACATCCCACATATAATAAGCATCAACCATGATAATATGTAAGTATCAACTTATCATCATAAGGCAAGGACTCATCATCATTATGTGACTAAGTAAACCATGTCTTAGAATATCCATGTCTTCAAATAGCTATGTCTTCATGAGACCTGTAATAACACCATTCTCTTGGCCAACCAACAATATCTATCAGTATGCAACTTAAAGTAATCATCCATAAATCTGATCTGAACACCAACTATGTGACCCCAAGAATCATATGAGATTTTGTCATGGACAACTCATAACCGTATCATAGTAAGATGTATCATAAGCATCATCATCATTGATTAGGTACCAAAGACTTATAAAAATAATGCCAACAATGCTATATTAGAAGCATAGCATGTTCTCTCCCTGAACCTGTTCCATCTATTCACTGTCAGATCTGATCATGCATATATCAGCAAGAAGTATCAACGCATCATTAATCAGATATACATCAAGTTAACTTGTGAGGATAAAAACATCTTATGAGTATCAATAGATTACCAAACATTATCAGAAGATTGTAACCATCATCGGACAGAGAAAATAGTTGAATGAACCATATCAGACCCTTTTTCCTGAGTCTGTCCCACTGCTTTTCCTCAAACTAACATATACGCGATTTTGCAGTGTCTAACTCATGTATATACGCGACTTCTATTCATGAAACTTGTGTATGAGATTTAGAACACTGAAGTTTCATACTTTCAGCTCCCTCTGAGTGTGTCATGTCTGTACATTGTGTTGTGCCACATCTTTCTGACTGTACTTCCTTCTTCTTCCATATCTTCGAGTGTGATGATGCTTTCTCCTTTTGGTATGGTGCCCGTACTTTGTTCATGTATTCCTTTGCTATATGTCCAAGCATGTTACATGCATAACATCTCACATGTTTCATATTCCTTCTATAGCAGTCAATGGCTTTGTGACCAAACATATTGCCAACAAAGCAATATCCTTTAAAGCACTTGGAATGTGATGATCTTTCTGTGTGACGTTCTTGAACCATTCTACTTCTACATCTGGCTACAACATGTCCAAAATTATGACATACATAACATTCAACATTATTCATTTGAGGAAATAACCGACTATCACTTCCATAGTTAGGAGTAATAGATTTTCTTTGAAGAATTTCTATCCTTGGTTGTTGATGTGATTGACCTCTCATCTCCTTGTTGAGCAGTTCATATTTTGTATTAGAGTTCCTTGTCTTACTTTGTGAACTAGATTCACCTTCAACATATTCATGAAAACCAAGACCAATTTTGATAGCAGGAGACCTTTGACTACTAAGAATATCATCCAAGATCTTAGTACTATCTTGAAATCGTAAGAGGTTATCCTTTTCTTCTAATTTATCTTTTAGAACATTTACCTCAACCTGATGTTGCTCTTCCTTTTCAAGATACTGCTTCTTCATGATTCCTTCAGCTTTTCTTCCTTCTTCCAACTAATGTCTTAATTCAAGAACTTTTTTTTCTTTTTTTTCAAGAGCTTGGAGTAGTTGTTTATTCTACTTATTCCATTCTTCAAGGTCTTCTTTTAGCGAGAGGATCTTAGCTTCAAGACTTTCATAGTAACTAGATATATCTATGAGTTTCTTGATTGTAGTGCTCCTTTCATTTACTTATTTTCTTAATGATGTCACTTTATCCTGTAGCTTTTGACATTGATCTTCCTTTTCCTTGAATTGCTTCCTTGCCTTGTTTCCTTCCTCTAGATGAGCTTTTAGTTTGGTAGATTCTTCTTTGAAGGCACATTCCTTTTTTTCCAATAGATCTTATTGATCTCTAATTTTGTTTGTAAACCTTTTAAATTCTGCCTCTATTTGATATCTTTCTTCCTCACCCATAAGAGAAAATTCTTTTGTTTCGCTATCACTTTCATCATTTTCAAATGGATGGAGAAATGCATCACCAGAATTCATACCTGATAGTTATTTTGCTTGTTCATCTTCATTCTAAGGTGATTATGAATCTAAAGAGTTGCTTCCACATATTCCCTAGTCAATTCTCCGACTGTCATAGTTCCTTTGAGATGTCTTCTTCTTCTAAGGCACTTTCTTCTTTGGCTTCTCTCCCATTGTTCTATGCATCTCCTTCAAGTGATCAAGCTTCTACCAAAGGACCTTATCTAATACCAATTGTTGGAAATAATACTGAGAGAGGGGGGTGAATCAGTATTAGAAAATCAATAACTCTTTCATTTCCATAATCATATTCATATATGCTACTTCAATTAAGGGAACTCACGTGTCAACACAACTGTGTTTAATGCAACTAACTTATATCCAACAAAGTTATGATTCAGTTAATTCATCATATGTCGATCTTTAATCAGTGCATTAGTACTTCATTAATCATATAAATAGTAACTAGGTGCAGTAAAAACAGAACAGATCATCACACATAAGAAACACACATGAACACCATGATTTAAGGTGGAAACCCATTGTGGGTGAAAACCACCTATTGTAATCGTCTCCATCATCTTTTTAATAAGAACCTTGTTTTTACAATTTTCATATCAGTGCAGTCTTATACCAGTATGCAGGCTTCTACCTGCAGAAGGCTACAACCTTCTCTCATTCTCCAGCTTCTCCTGGAAGGGAGCTACGACCCCCTAGCACTTGTACTAGCTGATGTGTTTACTAGTACGTAGGCGTTGACCTACAGAAGGCTACAACCTTCTCTCATCCTCCAGGGACCTCGTTTCATAAATTTTCAAACTAGATACTCCTGGAACACAACATCATAATCTGAAGGCCACGTTTCATCTAATTTTCATACTGGACCCATCAACAACATTGAAGCTCAAAATCATTCACCACTGTAATACATCCATCAACTATATCTGCATCAACCAATCACTGAAACTCAATCTGAATCAACCAAACTCAATCAATCACTAAAAACCTCTAAACCTCTGACACAATTGAATTAATCATTTGTTCATACTTTAATCAATCAATCAATTGCAACAGATAGATCATTGATAGTTCTAAGTTACATTATCATTCAGAATCAGTTGTCATCTTAAAACCATGCTTCAGATTGTATACGCTATTTGGCAGAAGCCAACCTACATGTATACGCAGCTTCCCTAAAGCAAACCAACGTGTAGATCTGCAAACACTTTGTTGCACTTCCAGACTTCAAACATAATCATACATAGAGGATAGAACATGTGTTAGTGATCAAATCTAGCCCATTCATTATCAGATCACATAATGATAATTCATTATGATCCTGATCCATCATTAGATTTCATCCATTAACATTAAAGCTAATCACAATCAACCAATATGAATATGCAGAATAATGTCACCAGAAAACAGTCACCAAAACACACTGCATAACCCTGAATACTACAACATCAAATAGAAACCTTATAGATCATACTTCAGAAGCTACATGCTACATCCATAAGCCGAACCAGTGTGTATACGCCCTTTTACTAAGGGAAACCAACGTACAGATCCATCCTGTGAGGTATACGCTACTTCTATATGTTGAATCGGCATGTATACGTTGTTTTTCCAAAGCCAACCTGCGTACAGATCTAGAAATGTTAACTTAAAGCATCACAACTATTTCAGACTTCATTCATACCCAGATCATCACATTTACATAATAAAACATGCGTCAATATTCAGATCTAGAATGTTCAAGGTCAAACCACATAATGATAATACATTTCAAGCTTTAGGATCCCGATCCATCATCCATATAGGTGCATCCTTAGTTCAGATCAGGAAAAGCATCACAAACCCATAACCTGCATGCTTAATCTCATACTTCATCAAATATTCATTACTTGCTTTTTTTGGCCTAATGATCTTCTCCTCCTTATATAGTTTTAGGCCTTTCTCAATACCATGGATCAAAACCACTTAGGACCAATACCTTGGACCAGATACCTCAAACCAATACCACAGACCAAACACCTTGGGTTAGATACCTTGGAGCAAAGAAATACCTTGGACCCAAAAACTTGTTTTCCCAATATATACGCGCTTTTCATACTATGAAAGTGCATGTGTACATATACACTCCGTTTGTTCAATGAACCTTCATGTATACGCGAGTTGGTCAAGGTGAACTTGTGTATACCTTTCTTTCTTCATTTTGTGTGGCCTGAACAATAATTCTTTGTTGTTAACCTATAGTACTTAGATCTTTCATCTAAGTGAGTTTCCATCAAGGACAACACCTGTATCATAATGCTAACAATCTCCCCCTTTGGACTTGATGGCAATGTTAACTTGCTGCAATGGGAATTGTCATCATAGTGAGTTGCCATTGTACATTACTTCTGAACTAATTCCTTTGAACTGTGTTGCATCACATCTGTTAATACAACTACCATGTATTCTGTCACATCTGATATCTCTTATGTAGGTTCATCTAGTTATATATAAGTGAGTTGTTCTGCTACAAGTGGGTTGCCATCAAGTACAACACATGCAACATAATGCCAACAGTTGGTGGTCAGTGACTATGTAAAAGAATAATTTTATAATATTAGAAGAAGAACGAAGCAAATTATTCGATGGTGGTTTTCTCCCTTTGGGTTTCTACCTTAGATTTGGTGTCTCTATGTTTGATGATGTGCTTTGTTGTGTTGTTACTCATGATTATTTCCTTATGGTATATATGCTCATGTGAGTTACTTGTTAATGTTTAGATATGCTCATATATTATGTTGCTTATGAATGGATGAATCAGGGTGTGTAAAATGAAAGGAAAAATTAGTAAAAATTGATCATAGAGCACAACGTTGACCACCCCCCCCCCGCCCCCTCCCATTTTATTGGCGTTTCTTTTTCCAAAGGTGCTCTCACTCACACACTAAAGAAAGTAGTGATAAGTATAAAGAAATCTAGGGCATAGTAATTATGTGATTTCTCTTCTATTAGTAACTACTTGTGAGGGATTTTTATTTCATTAGATTATGATCTTCTTTTACTTAAATTATTATTGTTATTCTTCATCAAAAAACTACCAATTCATAAACCATAAAGAGACAAGAGACACATAATATAGGCTATCAGCCAAGGCCAAAAACCTCTCACTCTTTAAGAGGAAAACCTGAACAAATTCTTCTTCTTATAGATATTCCAATTGACGAATATTAAGACCAAAACCCTTGACCTACTAGACCTCTCCAAGACCAAGACACTAAGATTCTGATCTTTCCCTCTTGAATCAATGATGGTTAATGACCTGATCCTTCCTTTTGCTTTGACTTCCTTTCAAATCTAGTCTCCCTTTCCTCTATTTTAGGCTTGCAACATTTCAGCCCTAAATTAGATCCTTTGCACATGTAGATGACAGTCCTTAATCTCCTTCGCTTGAGGTGGAGGATACTTCTTTTGCAACTCAACCTTCCTTATGACTTTAATATGGTTTCTTTTGAAACTCGGCCTTACTACAACAGATGGTTACTTCTTTCTTCGCATAAGTGACAACTACAACACCAAAAAAAATACCCAAGACTTCCTTTTCCCTTAGTTGATCCTTAGGCTCCTTTTTTATCACCTTCACACTATTTTTATATACCTCTCACTTCAGACTTAATCACCAAAAATCTTATCCTGAAATGAAGATGCACTACACTATATATAGTTGTTTCCCAAGGTAATTAGCCGACCTGTCATGTAGGTGAGCCGACGAGACTATTGGAGCAGGCAATTAATTCCATTTAGAAGTAGACTTGAGGTTAATGTGTGTGCTCAGTATTAGAAGGCTACTTGACATTTATATAGACTCATACACAATTGTAATATGCCCAAGAAGGGTCCTTCATACATGAAATAGACTCAAATTGAATTTTATGACTAGAGGAATAACATGCTAGAAGAAGTCAGCCTAACCTCTAGGGTTCATGTCGGCCTAAAGGACATGTGTGGAGGTGCATATATATCCACACTATGCCTCACATAGAGGAAAGAAACTCAACTTGCATTCGATCAAGAAAAAGTGTGAAGAAGAAGTGAAGAAGTATGAAGAAGAGGCTAACAAGAGAAGTATGAAAAAGGGTTTCTTCTGGGGCAAAAAAAGAGATTCTTATGGGCATAGAAAAAGATTTATTCTGGGCAAGTGAAGGAGATATTTCTTCTGGGCAAGAAAAGGAGAGGTTTCTTCTAGGCAAACAAAGGAGAGGTTTCTTCTAGGAAAGCAAAGAAGAGAATTTTTTTTGGGGCAACAAAGGAAGGATTCTTCTGGGTGAGTGAGATAGAGAGCTAGAGACCAAGTTTCTCTAGAGGAGACCAGTGAAATCCTAGAGACAAAAATTCTATAAAGGAAGCTGAGAAGCCGTAGTGTGAAGAATAGAGACCAATTTTCTTTAGAATGAGCCAAGGAGAGTAGTTAGAGATCAAGAAGAAAGTCAATGAAGGGAAGAGGCAGAGCATCAAGGTTAGTGACAATGTTCTTGGGAGGATACTAGAGTCAAGAGTTTGTGTCATGGTCTTGGTACTCATCAATTACATATCTAGAAGAAGAATTTTAATCAGTTTTTCCTCTCAAGAGGTGAGAGGTTTTGGCCCTAGATGACAAGCCTACATACTATGTCACTTGTCTTTTATTGTGTATATTGGTAATTGTCTTATTGAAAAGAACACAATAATAACATAACGAAGAAAAGACTATAAGGTAAGAAGTAAAAGTAAATAATTTCATGACTCTTCTTGGTGTAGACCTCTTCGATGTAGGGTTTTGAAGATCTTTCCCTTGGTAGCCCTTAGATTTGCTACGATCCATATTTGAATTTTGATTCTCGTGTTTCTACTTGCTTGATTCTCATGGAGGACCAATATTCTTTGAGGGTTGGGGAGTCCAAGATAAGAATAGTCCTCATGGAACACACCCTGAGTACCCGGGAAGGGATGTTCCAAGAGAAACAATGATGAGGATGTTTATAAATCATTGGTCTCACCAACATTGAGCTCATACCTTGTGGAGATAAGCAGTTGTTAGTCAAGGCCTTTCTATTTAAAAATGTTGTTTGATATGATGCTAAAAAAATGAGTTACCAATCTAAATTATTCTCATGAGAAATTCTTCAGATTGAGAAAGTCCAAGTACCATTATGAATACCTCCCTAGTTAAGAGGGGGCGATGAAAGTTGTAACTAGGTTTGGTCTTCATAATGACATGTAATTATGATTTTATGTAATTAGATGTAAATAAGAAAAAAAATTATGATATTGACTTGCTTCATGGGTTTCATGAGCAAGAGATTTGTTTTTGAGTCAAGACTCCCATTGAGAGTCTCTAGGAATTATTTGTCATCTAGTCATAAAATGATAGAGTCATTGTCTTGTAATGAAGTCATATTACACTTCATAAAAGGTCAAATTTGTCTATGTAAAGTATCCTCCAATACCTTGTCACGTATCCTCTTCAAGTCGGCCTACAACGATGGAATAACATGCTAGAAGAAGTCGGCCTAACCTCTAGGGATCATGTCAGCCTAAAGAACATGTGTGGAGGTATATATATAGCCACACTCGGGCTCACTTAGAGGCAAGAAACTTTACTTGAATTTGATACCTTTTATTTATTAGCTTTTTTCTTTATTATTCCAATTTTCAATACATCAAACAGCTATAAAAATAGTAAGAACTGTGACATGGTATATAGGCTTGAAGCCAGGGCCAAAACCCCTCCTCTTGAGGGGAAAACCCATAAATCTCTTATTTATCTTTCAGATCTTTCAATTGGTGAATACCATGACCTAGACTCAAAAAAATAGCCTCCAATATCAAGTCTACCACAGCCTCCTACTGCAATCTCTTCGACCTCCCAATAGATCCAAAATTATGCTCCCCAGCAACTAGTGCAACTGTTGTTGCTTCTCTAGGAGACTTTGATCTCCCTCTAATATCATTCCTCTTGACTTTGTTTTCCTTGACTTGAGTCCTAGGGCTAGTAAGATTCCCTAAGAGACCTTAACTTTCCTTCCCTCCTCTTCTACTTCCAAAATCAAACCACCGGAGATCCCAACGCAACGACCCTAACTTCGATCTTCCCAAAAGAATAGAATAGGCCCCAAAACACTTCGACTTCTTTAACTTCTTCTTCTTCTGCATCTTCGCATAAGAGATGAGTGAATGAGTGATCCAAATGGAGGATGAGTTCCTCTTATATATAGGCTTCTTCAAGGTTGGATGTGGTTCTTCATGGAGGCTGACTTGATCTTGGAGGTATTTTGACACTTTAAAGACAAATTATTTTTTTCTTTACATTTATAGTGTGCTCATAGGGTCTTCAATATATGAAAATGCCTCTTATACCTAGGACAAATGCTATAATAACTCAATGGGTTCTTGACCTATAGAATAAAATAACTTGAGCATGAAACCCATGCTCCAATAATAACCATAATTTCTTTTTCATTTTATATTTACAAGAATACATTTCATACTTATGACGAACGAACCTAGTTACACATTTTTCAACACTCCCTCTTCACTAGGGAGGTATTCATAAGAGGTACATGGTAATTCTCAATCTGAAGATATCTCATAAGAAGAGTCAGATTGGTAACCCATCTGTCTAGCAACATATTAACCAGCATTGTCACATAGAAAGGCCTTGACTAACAGCTCTATCTCTCCACAAGATCAGAGCAAAATCATGGCGAGACCAATGATGTATAGGCACCATAATCATTGTCTCCCAAGGTACATACCCAACCTAGGTGCTCACAAAGTATGACCTCCCATTAGACTATTCTTATCTTAGGTATCTAATCGTCAAAGAATATTGGTCCATGACTACTCTTGTCTTGAATTCCCTACCACATTCTCAAAGAGTATCAAATGCCATATGGTTACCCAATCCTCCATTCTTTCTTCCCAAGTGAAGAAAATAGTGTAGTTTCTATCTCTCCCTCTCAATTAGGGAGAACAAATCCACCAAACTAAGCGTTTCCCTTAAGTATACAATCTTCTTGTTCAAAAGTGATTTTGTCAATATGTCAGCTACCTGTTCATCAGTGGATATATACCATAGCTACAACACGCCATTTTGTACTAGCTCTCAAATATAGTGATACTTGTTATCGATGTGCTTTGTCTTTCCATGGAACATTGGATCCTCAAACAAACAAATACAATTGGTGTTAAGACAAAGTATCATTATAGGGTTCATTGGTCCTTCAAACAAGTCGGATAGCAGCTTCCATAGCCATATTGCTTCTCTGCTTACTTCACATATTACAACATATTCAGCCTCAACACTACTCAAAGCAACAGTGCCTTGCTTTTTGCTCATCCATGAGACCATTGCTCATCGAAGTGGTCATAGGTTTATATTCCATCATGTCGAACTTTGCTATAATATCGATCACATATGTTCCTTCACCCAAATAGATATCATTTGGTCCTTGCCAAACTTCTAGTCCCAAATAGTAATTCATCAACCCAAGATCCTTCATGTCAAATTATGATGCCAGATGCTTCTTACATTCTTCAATTCAACCTTCTACACCTGTCAAGAGAAGATCATCTACATGCAAAAGAATAATTAGAGGTTCATTGATTACAACCTTAATATAAAGGTTCAAGTTAGCATGACTTTTTGTGAAGCCTATTCTCTATAGGTATGCATCCATTCAAGCATACCATGCCCTTGGTGCTGCTTGAGGCCATATAATTATTTTTTTAATCTGAAAACATATTCCTTCCTATATTTGACTACAAATCGCAAGGGTTGTTTTATGTAGACTTCTTCATCTATAGTTCCACTTAGAAATGCAGTCTTGACATCCATTTGGTGGATGTCCCATCCCATCGATGCTTCCAGAGAGACTAATGATTGAATCGTTGTATATCTTGATGTTGGAGAAAATGTTTCTTCATAGTCAATGCCTTCAAGTTGACAGAACCCTCTAGCCACAAATATTGCTTTATACTTATCTATACTTCATTAGTTGCATGCTTGATCTTATAGATCCACTTGGAAGTAACCACAGATTTGTCTTCGGGCCTAGGTATGATCTCATAAACTCTTTTTTTCATTATATATTGATACTCTTCATTCATGGCATCCTTCCATTATCGATGTTCTACAACCTCTTCAAAGGTGGATGGTTTTGCCTCTATTAATTTTTTCATGTATGCAGCATACCTAGAATATTTCTTGGGTCTCTTACTTTCTCTAAATGATCCTTGTGTTGCCCCATGACCTTCTGCATAAAGTAGTCTGGATTTCAACCAATTAGGTATTTTCCTTGTTTTAGGAATGGCCATGGATTGAATAGGTTCACTTGGCCCTTCTTCTTCGTGGTGTGATCCTTCTCCTTCCTTATCAACTTCATCTTCAAATATCAGAAGTTCTTTGTCATCAAAATATATGGAAAGTTCTTTTGACTTCTTGAATGTTATACTCTCATCAAATATGACATCATGACTAACTTCAATGTGATGTCCATAATTCATATAGATTCAGCCTTTGATGAGTTACTATACCCAACAAATATTCCCTTCATACCGGAAGGATCCATCTTCTTTCTTTTATCCTTTGGTATATGAATATACACAGGGCACCCAAAGATTCAGAGATGATCTACATATGGCTTATTCCCAGTGAACACTTCTTTTCGAGACTTGTTATCTAGTGATCTGTGAGGACATAGATTTTGAATGTAGATTGATGTCTTTGTTGCCTCTCCCCACATAAACTTAGGTAGATCTTGATTGTGTAACATTGCTTTTACACTTTCTTCAATGGATCTATTCTTTCTTTTTGCGACTCCATTTGGTTCGAGATTGTATGGGACTATCGACTCCCTCTTAATCCCAGATTCCTTACTGAATGCTATAATCTCTTTGGGTGTATATTTTCCTCCATTATCAAATCTCAGTATCTTGATCTTCTTTTTGTAAGGTTCTCTACTTCATCCTTGAATTCTTGAAATTTTGTAAATACTTCATACTTGATTTTCATTAAGTAAACCCAGGTTTTTCTTGAATGATCATCTATGAATGTGACATAGTATAGATGGCCTCTAAGTGATTTTGGATTCAAAGGACCACACACATTAGAGTGAATGATATCCAAGATTTATTTTGACCGCGAAGCACTACTTCCAAATGGTCTCTTAGTATTTTCCCAATGCACATCCCTTGCAAACGCCTTCATGATCCTCCTTCAAATTTGCTATTCCATCTACTATGGAATTTAGAGTTGGAAGTATTTTAAAATCCATATGACCAAACGTTCGATGCCAAAGTTCACATGGACTATCTCAGTGTGAACTAGGGCTTGGTTTACGAGAGATATTAATATGTAAAGCCTTCCTTCTTGGATGCCAATAACTTTAGCTTGATCTATGCTTGAATATTTTCCCCAAACAACTACTTTTCCATCAATGAAGGCTACTCTATATTTTTTATCTTCTAAACTTGAAATAAAAAGTAATTTTTTGTGAAAACCTGTAACAAATAGAATGTTGTTCAGGTGGATGTTGCTTCCATCCTTGAGTTTTATGGAAGTTGATCCAATTCCCTTCACTGAATAGCTTTTGTTGTCTCAGTGTTCCATAGAGTAAGCATATTTTCCTTTAGATAAGGTCTTCAATTGGTTGGAGTGACCAGCCATGTGCCTTGATGCACCACTATCAATTACCCAAATGTCTTCGTCTTGGAATGTACCAGAGAGACTCGAGAAGAGCCCTTCTTCTCTTTCATTTATTGATTCTTTCTTTGAATAGAATAAGAACCTCCATCCTTCCTTAATACCTTTTGTTATGAAACCAGCTCAAGAAAAGATAGAAAAGATAGATCAACGCCTGAGAATTCAGCCTCTTCAAGGGGGAAACCTCCTTTACATTACATAAATGAACAATTCTTTGATGATACAAATGACAAAAACCTCCTTTCTATATATAGGAGTCTAAGGAGTCACAATATAACCCATCCGACCTAACAATAATAATATAAAGCCACAAAATAAACAATAGAGGGATTCTATGGGGCACAGTAATAACAATATGGGGACAATAGGGGCACAACAATATTAATAAGGGATACAACTACAATAGTAATGGGGTAATCACTAGTATTATAGGGACCCAACATGCCCTCTCCTTCAAAAAAGTGTTGTCCTCAACGCTTGAGTAGTTCTGGATGCTTCTGTATAAAATTCTCGTC
>APFE030496202.1:35701-88044 GCA_000404065.3 Pinus taeda
AATAGAGGGATTCTATGGGGCACAATAATAACAATATGGGGGAAATAGGGGCACAAAAATATTAATAAGGGGTATAACTACCATAGTAATGGGGTAATCACTAGTATTATAGGGACCCAACACCTTTCATGAGATGGCTTGCAATTTTCTTGATGCACTTCTTCATAGTAGAGGAGATCTTCATGATTCCCTTAGAGAACCAAAGCTCTGATACCATGTTGAGAATTCAATAGGGAAATGAATATGTTAATTCTCTTAACTAGATAAATACTTGTGTTGCCTTTTACTTATTAGCTTTTTTCATTATTATTCCAATGTGCAATACATCAAATAGCTACCAAAACAGTAAGAGTAGTGACACAATATATAGACTGCAAGCTAGGGAAAAAACCCCTCCTCTTGAGGGGAAAACCCGTAAATATCTTATTTATCTTTCATATATTTTAATTTACAAATACCATGACCTAGACTCAAACAAATACCCTCCACTATCAAGTCTACCATGGCCTCATGATGTAATATCTTTGACCTCCTAGTAGATCCAAAATTATGCTCCTTGGCAACTATTATCGCTTCTATAGGAGAGTTTGATCTCCCTCTAATATCCTTCCTCTTGACTTTGCTTGCCTTGACTTGAGTCCTAGGGCTAGTAAGATGCCCTAATAAAACATCGCTTGCATTCTCTTCTCTTTTTCTTCGAAAATCGAACCACTAGAGATCCCAGCACAGAGACCCTAACTTCGATCTTCCGAGAAGAATAGAATAGGCCCAGAAGCATGTAGAAAATCTTGTAGATTCACAAGGTCATGTAATCTACTAAAACAAGAGACATGAATCTACTTCTACTCTTTACAGTAGAAGCACATAAAGATCAAGCAAAACAATAATCGACAAGAGGAAGAACATCAATGGCACATAACACAATAAATATTCGGGGAAAGCCACAGCTCAAAACCCCACTATATGTATTGTATTAATCCAAAAAATGAAGATGAAATTATAATTCTTGTTCTTTCTAGAACAATCCCAGCACTCAGAAAATTCAATCTCCAACTTATAAGAAATATCAAGCCCAAATCTTAGCCTCTTCACAAGGTCTCCAAGTCTCTATTCCAATGTGTAATTCTATGGAGGATAACTTGTATTTAAAGGGAAATAAAGCCTCTAAAAATTGCACAATCCCTTAAGGATCAGTTCCTAAATGCATGCACTATTAGTGCAACTCAGAAAAATCTAAAACAAAATGTACATTGTCCTTGCACTCTAGTCTCAATTGGCTCTTTCTCATAATCAAAATGCATGGGTTTCTAATGAGGGAATACTCAATTAACTAGATTAGCATTAGTTGAGTGCACTAATGCATCAACTGATTGTTAACTCACTATTAGTTCCTCAAATAGTTTGGAACTAATTTAACTAGACTTAACTCAATAAACTTAGTTAATTAATTACCACTCGTAATTAACTCATCCTGGACCCCTATAATATAGGTATAACATATACATGACTTCAGAAAGACTTCCAACTCAAAATTCCTAAGTCAACTAAGTCAGCTAACTCTAGTTAACTATTAGAAGTTGTTATGAGAATAAAATTTGATTTTAATTCTCATTTTAATTCAAGGACAAATTAAACTGGAATCTCTTGATTCTATTTTTATCATTTCTTGTTGCTATTTTCAACACTCCCCCTCAACAAGAAAGTAATTCAACTTTATCTTGATCCTGAACCTTTGAAATTTTTTGCATGCAATACTTCTCGCTAGTGTTATTGTTCCAGCAACTTTAACCTGAATCAGAATGATGCCTCTGTCGTCAAAGTCTCTGACTGTTATTGCCTATGTTGACTAAAAACTTTGTGCTTCTGTTGACTCTACCTTTCTGCACTATTGTCAACCCTCTCTATGCTTCTTCAGTATTTGACTACTCTAGCGTCTGTCACTTTGATAGCTAATTGCATCAATCCCACTGATTCCTCCCACTACTATGTACTTTGGGCTCCCGTAGCAAGGTACAATCCATGAGATAAAACCACTCAATGTACCCTGCCCAATTTCATCCCTCTTGGGACTATCACTTCAAATCACCCCACCTCACACCTGGAGGTATGGCTGCATGTGATCCCTCTGTCCACTTAGGTCGAAATTTTCCCCTACTGGAGATCTCTGCATGAGTGGACGCCTCCACTTAGTCTCCTCTTAGCTTCTCCAATTGTGGCTGCTCCATAATTGTCTGAGACTGCTTCTGAGACTACTTCTTCTCTACTTGAGTGGATCTCTCCACTCAGTCTCGTCTCAACTTCTCTAGTTGTGGCTACTCCACAACTTCCTGAAGCTGCCTTTGAGGCTTCTTCTGGGGTTGCATGATGATAGGTAATTTACTCTCCCTCTCAACCACCAAGTCTCTAACCTTTGCCTTACTCCTCAAGGCTTTGCATGCATCTTGAACCTTAAGAGAATACAATTTCTTGACCAGTGCACCGATTCGTTTCACCTATCTCGTGGTGATGTGTCTAATGAAGACCTTTCCCTTACTAAAAAACACATCATAGCCATGGTCTTCCAATACTGCGACTAAAACAAGATTCTTTTTTAGTCCTGGAACATACATCACATCTGTGATCCTGAGAGGGGAGCTATACTCCCTTTGAAAGGTAACTGTACCAATCCTAGTAGCTTTATACCTCTCATCATCACCAAACTCTATGCTCTGCTTGAGGTCTTTCTCCTCAAAATCAATAAATAGATCTTTATTCCCCATCATATGGAATGAGGCACCGCCATCAAGATACCACATGCCTCCCATGGAAGTGTCGGTCATGCATGCAATGAGAGTGAAATCAAGTTCGAGTTATGAAGCTAGAGCTTCACCTGCTGCCACTATTGTTGGTTCCTTCTTTCTTGCTTTCTTCTGTGGGCAGTTCTTGGAATATTGCTCGTGCTCGTGAGAATGAAAAAACTTGACTTTCGTCAAGTCCATCTTCTCTATGCCCTCCACACCTTAGGACTTATTTCCCTTGGCCTTATTTTTCTTTACTCACTAAGGCAAAATCCTCTTCCACTTCCTTGGAAGAGGTCCCATCTCTAGTGTTCCTCCTAATCTCCCCATGCATCAAATCCGACCACAATCATTCCCAATATGGCATCTTCTCCAAACCATTGACAAAGTCTTGATAATTATACCAACTCTTTTGGAGTCCTAGAAGAGAAATACTCACCATATCATCCTCGGAAACTGTGATTCCAACACTTCCAAGTTCATCATGACATTGAGTGAACTTGGTCAAGTAATTTGGAATTGAGTCGCCTGCCTCCATCTTGATTTTTTGAAGTTTATCTTTCAGTTCCAACTTCCTTTGGTCACTGTTATTTTGGGAAAGTTCCTTCAATGCTTTCCACATAGCATGTGGAGTTTCCTTCCCATGGAGACTCGAGATAATGTGGTCTCGAACTCCCTCAAGGATTATCCACCTCGCCCCTACCACACACTTCTTCCATTCGGCTAGATTCTAACCATCTGATATTGGTGGCTTAGGAATGTCCTCATCAATGAATTCCTTCAAGCCATTATCCTCCAACACAGCCTCCATCCTGTCCTTCCAAGCTATATAATTTGAACTACCATACAAAACATACTTGGGCCACAAACCGTAGAATGCCATCTGTCAATCCTGAAGTATGTATTGACAATTCGAATTTCACCTATAACCCAAAACTCAAAACTTCAAAATCTCCTCTAGTATACTATTCTCAGCTCTGATACCATGTAGAAAATCATGTAGATTCACAAGCTCATGTAATCTACTAAAACAAGAGACAAAAATCTACTTCTATTATTTACGACGGAAGCACATAAAGATCGAGCAAAACAATAATCAACAAGAGGAAGAACATCAATGGCACATAACACAATAAATATTTTGGGAAAGCCACGGCTCAACACCCCACTATCTATATTGTATTAATCCAGAAAATCAAGATGAAATTACAATGCTTGTTCTCTCTAGAACAATCCCATCACTCAGCAAATTCAATCTCCAACTCATAAGCAATCTCAAGGCCAAATCTTAGCCTCTTGACAAGCTCTCGAAGTCTCTATTCCAATGTGTAATTCCTATGGAGGATAGCTTGTATTTAAATGGAAATAAAGCCTCTAAAAACTATGCAATCCCCTAAGGATCAATTCCTAAATGCATGCAATATCAGTGCAACTCAGAAAAAATCTAAAATAAATAGTACATTGTCCTTACACTCTAGTCTCAACTAGGTCTTTCTCAGAATCTACATGCATGAGTTTTTGATGAGGGAATATTCATTTAACTGGAGTAGCACTAGTTGAGTGCACTAATGCATCAACTGATTGTTAACTCACTATTAGTTCCTCAAAAAATTTGGAACTAATTTAACTAGACTTAACTAAATAAACTGAGTTAATTAATTACCACTCATACTTAAGTCATCATGGACCCCTATAATATAGGGATAAAATATACATGACTTTAGAAAGACTTCCAACTTGAAATTATTAAGTTAACTAAGTCAACTCACTCTAGTTAGCTATTACAAGTTGCTATGAGAATAAAATTCGATTTTAATTCTCAGTTTAATTCAAGGACATATTAAACTGGAATTTCTGGATTCTATTTTTATCATTTCTCATTGCTATTTTCACCAAAAATGTAGGTTTTAACCCTGTATAGAAGTTACCTGCATACGAATTCTAAAACACGGAAAATAAACAATGCGAGAGCATAACACATAAAACACATATACACAGATATTTTCCCCTGGATCCCAAAACTGGGACTACTAGCTTGATTTGTCATTATTTTCCTTTCAATGTTATAATACATATTTATACATGTCGAAGCATCCAATACCATGGACCGAAAACCATCGCATCCAAAATCATGGACTAAAAATCATGCACAAAACCATAGGTAGGTCCACCCAACCTAATATACGGTTAAAAAAACAAAATTTTCCAAGGCGCTCCCCCGAGCCCCATAGAGTTGGGTTACTTGCATCCCTCAAACCCCATGTGACCCCCCCACCCTGCTATGCAATCGGCGCAACGAAGGGGCGGGCTTTGCCCCCCTTCTAACCCCCAAGTTACCTATGTGTGCTAGTCATGGAAAGAATATAACACAACCCAAAATTCTCCCACTTGTTGTTTTCTTTCCTCAAGGGGCCACAAGAGAGCTTAGTCATTTATCCAACCTTGCAATGCCCATTGTTTCTCTACACCAAGAGAAATTCTCAAAGCTCACAATTTTTTTCAATGCATCTGTAGTATTCTTCACAGTGTCCACCTTTACCAGCAACACCTTTTTGTCTTCTATCATATCCCTCAAAAAGTGATACAGAACATCAATGTGGTTTGTCTTTGAATGATATGCAAGGTTCTTTGCCAAGAAAATTGCACTTTGGCTATCACAATCTATCCTTATAGCTTCCTGTACTAACCCCATACTTGAACACAATCTCTGCAACCAAACTACTTCCTTGCTTGCATGAGTGGCTGCCATATATTATGCCTCTGTAGTTGATAGTGCCACTACAGATTATTTCTTACTCATCCAATTGACTGCACCTCCAACTAGGTTAAAAACATACCCACTTGTACATCTTATTTGATCCAGATCTCCAGTTGATCCAAAATTATCTTAAACCCTCTAAACCTCTAAGTCTTAAAATATCAAAAAACGCTATCGCATGGAAATATACTAAGAATTTGCGGAAATAGAGCTAAGAGGAGGTTCAAATGGCGCTACACAAGAGTTGTCAGATCAGGCCAAACAATGGTCCAGATTAAATCGGCGATATCGCATCGGTGGAGGTCAGTAGGGCATATCGGCGCTAACCCTGAGTGAGTTGCGACTGCGATCTGGCGATATATTGTGGACCGTCGAATCGGCATGTATATCAACGGTGGAGACCACGTATATTGCATTGTAAATTTAAAAGGGAAGGACTTACCGCCAGCCAGAGACACAAGCGATATGCAATTTCCACTTATCGCATCGCAATATAACAAAGCAGTGATGCCAAGAGGAACGCGGACCTTGTGACATGCGATAAAGGTCGGACCTGATAGGGGTAATGGACGCAATTTAAATATATTTGAAGTTCGGTTTTTGTAGATTTCTTTGTATTTCCCCATGTATTGATGTTTGGCCACACGCAATGCAATATTGCGATATTGCAATAGAATGGCAAACCCGAAAGGTTTATAAATATGACTTCATATAATTTGAGCTCCATGGTAAATGGTATTTCAAGCAGAATTTAGGTGGTAAGTGGTATTGGAGAGGCTCCGCCCAATCCCATACGCTGACTGACACGTAGCATGCTGCAGGAGAGAGAAAATTTCTTTTTCGGGTAGGTAACCTCCACGCACATAGGCTACCTGAAATGGTTGTCAGCCATTGGATTGGGAGATCGTGGATCAATGGTGGACTTACGATAATGATCAAGTGCGAACCAAAAAGGATTATGGAGCGGAATTTATATTGTAAGTCCGGCTTTGGCGTTTCAGTTGGGATTTCTTTTGTTTTTAGTGTTTTCCCAGTATTTCTCGGTGTAAACAGAGAAGTGTAATTTCAGGGGATTTTCACCCACGCCCAAGATCTTTCCGTCTGTGAACGACTACCTATGTGCCTTAAGTGTTTTGCAATAAGTGTTTAACGCTCGGTGGGGAGATGAAGGGACAAAGGCCAGGAGGCAGAGAGACCAAAAAGGAAGGTGAACGGATAGGGCCGAGAGGCTTAGAAACCACTCAATGGCAGAGACAAAGATGAAAGGAAGCAGTTGCTCAGAGACATAGAGTTAGAGAAAAGACAGCTATGAGCAATTGATTAGAGACACTAAGAGGGAGAGTCTATGTACTCTTTAAACTCGAGGTTTTCGAGTGAAATCCCTGTGTAATATCATTGTTGTTGTGTTATGGCTTTGATTGAGCTCACACCTATAAACTTTGTTCTTGAAGACATAATATAGAGGTTGACACTGAAAGCTGGACCAAGAGACATAGCTAGGAATTCTGGTGAACTCCTTGATTACTCATTGTGTTGATGTGTTGAATTGTTATGTTTTCTTATTGTTAAAGTTCTGTATTATTCACAATATTTTCGATCCATTGCACTAAGTAATATAGGAATTCCTGCACGAGTCTGTAATACCTTAATATTGATTTAAGATCTCATTTTTCAGATCAAGTGGTATCAGAGCATTTGGTTTTGGTTTTGTTAAGGTTAGACAAGCTTGTGTTGGATTTTGAATGCTAACTAAATTAAAGCTCAAACTAGGAGAAGGAGAACTAGTTGAGGCTAATACAGAGATTGGAAGAGTCTATTCTCAGAGGAGAATGGTAGAATAAACTCCATTGGGATCAAAATCTTAGTTTATAGAAAATTTTAAGACACTCTAAGCCATGGTGGAAGAGATGTATCTGGAGTTTAAGAAGGGTCGAGGTGAAAGCACTTCAACACCCAAACCAGACAAAGGAATAGAGGAACCTTTTCTATTTGCCCCTCCAGAAGGCAAAGAGAAAGGGGAAATGCCTCCTCCACCATCTCCTCCATCATCACCTTCATCATCCTCATCATCTTCTTTCTCTTCTAAGAAGAAGAAGAGAACTTCCTTAATCAAATTAGGTGTGAAGCTTGATTTGCCAATTTATGATGTAGAACTCAATGTAGAGAAGCTAGATAATTTGATAAGACAAATTGATGTATTTTGTAGGGCAGAAAACGTTGATTCAGAAAGGAAGAAGATTTAGTTGGCTAGCCTTTCACTTGTAGGAACTGCACTAGTATGGTGGGAAGGTAAGACACAAGTTGATCTGCAAAAACATGGTGAAATTATTTCTACCTGGAATGAATTTGTTTCTACTATCAAAAAGCAATTCTATCCTTTAGCTTACATGTAGCAAGCAATGATGAGTTGGCAAACTCTTCGTCAATTAAAGGGTCAGAGTGTATAGAGTTATACTCAAGAATTTAGAAAGAGAGCTTTAACTCTAGGTATATCATTAGATTCACCTAAGACTTTATTGAAGTATATAGGTGGTCTTCATAGCTATTTAAAGCATACTATTCTCATGTTTAATCCCACTAGCTTAGATTATGTATCAGTTTAGGCAACACATCTAGAAGATAGAGGTAAGAATGTAAACCCAGAGGTTGGGGGATCATCTAAATATTCTGTAAGCAAGAGCAAGGAAAAGAAGAAACTGAAATGGAAGGAGAGGAAATAAAACATTGTAAAGAAGGATAAACCTTCATGCACTCATTGCAAGAAAGAAGGACATGATGAGGCACACTGCTGGTTTTTGCATCCAGAACTAAAACCTAAGAAGTTCGTTGGAAAGAAGAAGAAGAATGTTGTTGCTATTCAGCGGGACTTGGGATCAGATTTAAGCGATGAAAGAACAGTTACAGCCACAGGTATTAAAGGTAAATATTCTGAAGCATCCATAAGTAATTATGTACAGTCTATTGATAATGAAAGTAATAAGTGGGAAAGAAATGAGCTTTTTCGTATTAGAGTAATTTCCAAGCACAATGAGGTTGATACCTTGTTTGATAGTAGATCACAAGTAAATTTGATTTCTTAAACAATTGTAAAGAAGTTGGGATTACAAAAAAAACCTCATGAGAAGCCATATCCATTAGGTTGGGTGTGTGATAAAACAAAGCTACAAGTAACGAGATAATGTAAACTTAGGTTTGCTATTGGACCAACATTTGTAGATGAGGTTGAGTTAGATATAGTTCCATTGGATATATGTGGTATTGTTTTGGGAAGTCCATACTTGTAAGATAGGAAATCTATTTTCTATAGAGATGAGAATAAGTATCAACTCACTAAAGATGGAATTGAATATACTGTAAGAGCTCATAAACTCAAAGATAACTATTCTCTCATAAACTCAGGATAGATGAAAAGAATTGTGAATTCAAGTAAGCAATTTTTACTAATGGTTGTAAAGGCAAAGGATCCTGAAAATCAAATGCATTTGAAGGTTGTGATTCTAAACAAAAAGTTGATTTAGTTAAAGTTGCTTCAGAGTATGATGTTCTATTTCAAGAACCAAAAGGTCTACCACCCAAGCAAGAAATAGTACATGATATTTATTTGCAGAAAGATGCTCCATTACCTAACATTGGAATGTACAGGTTGTCATCTTTAGAGAATGCAAAGATAAAGAAGTAGGTACAGCAGTTGCTTGATAAAGGGTTTATATGACCAAGCACATCACCATGTGGATCTCCAATCATGCTAGTGAGAAATAAATATGGTTCGTGGAGAATGTGCATTGATTATAGAGAACTAATTAAAATAACAATGAAGAATCGTTATCCTCCTCCTCATATTGATTATCTATTAGATCAATTGAAAGAAGTAGTTTAATTTTCTAAGTTAGACTTGCGAAGTGGTTATCATCAGGTCAGATTTGCAGAACAGGATGCATGGAATATTGCTTTCAAGACAAAGCAAGGACCGTATGAATGGTTGGTTATGCCCTTTGACTTAACTAATGCTCCTGCTACATTTATGAGAATCATGAATGATGTACTCAAACCATTTATTGATGATTTTGTAATTGTCTATTTAGACGACATTCTTTTTTTTAGTAAGACATGGGAAGACCATGTAAAGCATGTAAAGTGGACTTTAGATGTTTTAAAAAGATAAAATCTCTATGTAAAACTATCAAAATGTGAATTTGGCAGAACATCTTTAAATTTTTTGGGTTATATTGTAGGGGGTGGTGAATTGAAGATAGGTCCCTCTAAGGTTGAAGTCATTTTGAAATGGCCTAAACCCAAATCTGCTACAAAGGCTAGAAGTTTCCTAGGGGTAGCACAATACTAGAGAAATTTTATTGCCAACTTTTGTTCGATTGCAGCTACATTACACACTTTAACAGGATTGAAACAGGTGTTTAAGTGGGGAGGCAAACAGCAGAAAGCCTTCGACACCTTAAAAGAGAAAATTAGTACAGCACCAGTACTAGCACTGCCAGATCTTTAACATCCATTTGAGATTGAGACAGATGCCAGTGACTATGCCATGGGAGCAGTGTTGATGCAACACAGAAAACCCATATGCTATCATTTTGAGACATTTACTTCTACAGTAGTTAATTATCCCACATATGATAAATAATTGTATGTATTAGTACAAAGTGTGAAAAAGTGGAAACATTACCTAATGGGTAAAGAAACAATCATACATACAGATCATCAACCACTTCAATATTTGGACTCACAAACTAAATTGCAAAAATCAAGACATTATAGGTGGATGGGTTTTCTACAGCAATTTCATCTTGTCATTAGATATAAGACGGGCATACACAATAAGGTTGCAGACATGTTATCAAGACCAATCATAAATGCATCTACTATACTTAAGCATAACTCAGTAATGCATGAAAGCTACACTGAACAATATGCTCAAGATGTAGATTTTAAAGATGTATATGCAACTGTAAGTCATGGCAGGCAAGTAGAAGAATTGGATTATTATGTAAAGGACCAACTCTTATATCATTTGGGAAAGTTATGCATTCCACAAATTGAAAGAGTTAACATAATTCAAGAAGCACATACTTCTCTTATATTAGGTCATTTTGGTGTAAGTAAAACAGTTGCACAATTGCAAAGGTTCTATTATTGGCCAAGAATACATGAGACAGTTTCTAGATATATCAAAGGATGTACAATGTGTGCTACAAGCAAACCAAGTAATAGAAAATTAAGCTTGTACACTCCACTTCCAATTCCTTCTCATCCTTGGGAAAGTGTTTGCATGGATTTTATTGGGGGATTTCCAAAGTCTAGGAAAGGTCATGATTATTTGTATGTTGTTGTGGATAGGTTCAGTAAAATGTGTATTTTGATACCATGTAACAAGTAGGTTACAGTTGAACAAATAGAAGAGTTGTTCTTTTAGAATGTATGGGTTCATTTTGGGTTACCCACTTCTATTGTATCTAATCAAGATTCTTGATTTGTTGGGAAGTTTTGGTCAAGTTTATGGGAGTTGATGGACACCAGGTTGAAGAAGAGCACAACATTTCATCCAAAAACAAATGGTCATATAGAAGTGGTCAACAGGACATTGATCCAGTTGCTCAAAGGCTATTGCAGCAAGCATCCCAAGCTTTGGGATGAGCATTTGTGTTATGTGTAACATGCTTACAACCGTTCCAAGCACTCTTCTACTAAGAGATCTCGTTTTGAGACTTGTTTTGGTTTTATACCAAAGTCTCCCTTGGATTTTGTCTTTGGTAAAGACATAGCAGTTGATGGACATAGTGATGTGAACAAAGCAACAAAGTTCATTGAACAAATCTAGGAAATTCACGAAGCAGTACAGGAATAGCTAGAAAGAAGTCAAGCCAAGTACAAGGAAAGACATGACAAGCATCGAGTTGAGCATAGTTTTCAAGTTGGGGATCAAGTCTGGTTGTACATCAGCAAAGACAGAATGCAAGGTGAAGTTAAGAAGCTAAAACCAATAAGGTATGGACCTTTCAAGATACTTGATAAAATTGGTGAAAATGATTTTCGCGTTGATTTTCCAGCTTATATGCAGATCTATACAATCGTTAATGTAGAAAACTTGAGATTGTGTGAACCTTCATTGGTTGAAGATCCTGAAGAGCAAAGTCAGTGTCCTTCCATTGGGAATTTGTTGCCTGAGTATCTCAATGAGTTACAGGAGGACAGAGTTCTCGATAGGAAGGTAAGAACTACGCGTCAAGGGGATGTTAAGTACCTGAGACTAGGACTCAAAGGTTCAAATCCAAGCAAGGCACAATGGATAGAAATTGGACAAGTGAGGTAACTGTATCCTCATTTGATTGATGCCTAAAACTAACTTTTGGTAGTCCAAAAGCTTTTCAGTGGGAAGGCGTGATCCAAAATGGATCTTAAACCCTCTAAACCTCTAAGTTTTCAAATATCAGAAAACATTATTGCATGGAAAAACATTAAGAATTAGCGGAAACAGATCTAAGTGGAGGTTCAAATGGCGCTGCACAAGGCCATCAGATTGAGCTGACCAACGGTCAAGATCAAATTGAGGATATCGCATCGGTGAAGGTCAGCGGGGCATATCGATGCTAACCCTAAGTGATTTGCGACTGTAATCCATTGATATAACATGGATAGTCAGATCGACGCGTAGATCAATGGCGGAGACCATGTATATCGTATTGTAGATTTGAAAGGGAAGGACTTACCACAGGCCAGAGACACAAGTGATATGCGATTGCGACTTATTGCATCACAATATAACAAAGGGGTGATGCCAAGAGGACCGCGGGCCTTGTGACAAGCAATAAATGCTAGACTCTATAGGGATTATGGACATGATTTAAATATATTTGAAGTTCGATTTTTACAGATTTCTTTGTATTTCCCTATGTAATGATGTTTGGCCACATGCAATGCGATATTGCGATATTGCAATAGAATGGCAGACCTGAAAGGTTTATAAATATAGCTTCATATAATTTGAGTTCCGTGGTAAATGGTATTTTGGGCAGACTTTAGGCGGTAATTGGTATTGGAGAGACTCCGCCCGATCCCATACACTGGCCGACACATAGCACACCGCAAGAGAGAGAAAACTGCTTTTTCAGGCGGGTAATCTTCGTGCACATAGGCCAACCAAAATGGCTATCAGCCATTGGATTGGGAGATCGTGGATCAACGATGGACTTGTGATAGCGATTAAGCACAGACCCAAAAGGATTATGGGGCAGACTTTATATCATTTGAAGTTCAACTTTGGAGTTTTGGTCGGGATTTCCTGTGTTTTTAGTGTTTTCCCAGTATTTCTCAGTGTAAATAGACAAGTGTAATTTCAGGGGATTTTCACCCGTGCCCAATATCTTTTCGTTTGTGAACAGCTGCCTATGTGCCTTAAGCATTTTGTAATGAATGTTTAACCCTCAGCAGGGAGATGAAGGGACAAAGGCTAGGAGGCAGAGAGTCTGAAAAGGAAGGTGAATGGACAAGGCCAAGAGGCTTAAAAATCACTCAATGGCAAAGACAGAGACGAAGCGAATTAGTTTCTCAAAGATAGAGAGTCAAAGAAAACACAACTATGAACAGTTGACCAGAGGCACTAAGAGGGAGAGTCTGTGTACACTTTAAACGTGAGGTTTTTGAATGAAATCCCTATGTAATATCATTTTTGTTGTGTTGTGGCTCTGATTGACCTCACACCTGTAAACTCTATTCTTGAAGACATAATATAGAGCTCGACACTGAAAGCTAGACCAGGAGACATAGCCAGGAAGTCTGGTGAACTCCTTGATTACTCATTGTGTTGATGTGTTGAATTGTTATGTTTTCTAATTGCTAAATGTTTGTATTATTCGCAATCTTTTCGATCCATTGCACTAAGTAATGTAGGCATTCCTGCCCATGAGTTTGTAAAACCTTAATATTGATTTAAGATCTCATTTTCATATCACCAGCCTAGTCTGCATCAACAAAGCCGCGAATATCCAACACTCTGTACAATCTTGGTCTTCCTTGGTAGCACAAACCATAATCACTAGTGCCACACAAATACCTGAAAACCCGCTTCATTGTTGTCCAGTGCTTCTTCCCTGGTTTTGACATAAACTTGCTTAGTACTCCCATTGCATGTGCAATGTCTGGTCTAGTACAGACCATCACATACATCAGACTACCAACTACACTTGCATATGGAACACAGGACATGTCCTCTTCCTGTTCTTATGTCTTGGGACACTGTTTAGCAAATAACTTTACACCTACAGGAATAGGAACCTACACTGGTTTACTATCCTGCATATTAAACCTCTACAACATTGTCTCAACATACTTCCTCTGGTTTAACCAGAGCTTCCTCTTTGTTTGATCACTTTTAATTTCCATGCCCAAAATATTGTTTGCAGCACCAAGATCTTTCATGTTGAATTTGGAGGACAAATGGGTCTTCAAATCCTGGATAATTTCTTTGTCATTTCCAACTAGCAACATATCATCCACATACAAGACCAAATAAATAACACGGTCAGCAATTAATTTAAAATACACACATTGATCTGCTTTTCTTCTGGTGAAGCCAATTCCCCGTATAAATGTATCAAATTTTTGATACCACATTATTGGTGATTGTTTTAACCCATACAAAAACTTATTTAACTTGCATACCAGTTCTTTCTTACCCTTCACTACAAAACCTTCACATTGCTTCATGTATATCTCCTCTTCCAAATCCCCGTGAAGTTGTCTTCACATCCATCTGTTCTACCTCAAAATCAAAAGTAGCAGCAATAGATAAAAGTAATCTAATAGAAGCTACCTTAGAAACAAGAGAAAAAATATCACCAAAATCGATTACTGGCACCTGAGAATAACCTTTTTCTACCAACCGACCTTTGCATTTCTCCACCTTTCCTTCTGCATTCGTCTTCTTCTTGAACACCCATTTGCTGCCAATGAGTTTTCTTCTAGCCGGCAACTCCACCAGATCCCAAGCCTCATTTTTGTGCAAAGATTCCATTTCATCAACCATGGCCTCTTACCAGAGTTTTCCATCCTCTAGATCTACAACTTCCTTCACAGTCCTAGGATCATCATCAATAATAGATAAAGAAAAATTTGAACAAAAAGTAGATGGACTATACCTTTCCAATTTCCTTCTTTCTTGAATTGATCTTCTCACACCTAGAGTTTGTGGCTCTTCATCTTCTATTTCCTCCTCTGTTGTAGAGTTTGATTCTTCCTCCTTAAGTTCAAAATATATCTTCTCAGGTTCCTTTGGTTGGACTTCATGTTTAATAAAATCTTTCACCTCTCTAACACCACACCTCAGTTGTACACAACCTTCCTTGTTACTGGGTTCCAAAGCTTATAACCATTTAAGCCATCTTTACACCCAATAAAGATGCACTTTTCAGATTTATTATCCAACTTGGTTCTTTTCTCCTTTGGAACATATACATATGCATCGAACCCAAATACCCTTAGATGTGAAAGTGAAGGTTTCTTACCAGTCCATACCTCTTGTGGAGTCTTATCTTCCAATGTTGATGAAGGTGATCTGTTGACCAAGTAACATGCAGTCTCCACCGCCTCTACCCAGAATTCTTGTCCTAACCTGACACCATTGAGCATGCTTCTTGCCCTTTCCATCAACATCTTTTTCATTCTTTCTGCAACTCCATTTTTTTGAGGTGTATATGGAGTAGTCTTTTGTCGTGATATACCACATTTCTTACAAAATTATTCAAATTCATTACTACAAAACTCTCCATTCTTATCTGTCCTTGGCACCTTTATCTTCTTCTCTGTCTGGTTTTCCACTAGAGCCTTAAATTCTTCAAACCTGTCAAAGACTTTAGGTTTCTTCTTAAGGAAATATATCCATGTATTCCTTAAGAAGTCATCTATAAATGATACATAGTACACAGACTTACCCAGTGATGGAACCTTCATAGGTCCAAACACTTCACTGTGCACAAGCTCTAATATTTGTTTGGTCCTCTTACCACCAGAGGGGAAACTCACCCGATTCTGCTTCCCATATACACAATTTTCACAGAAATCAAAATCCAGAGAGCTATTACTCATACCTTCTACCATACCTTTACCACGAAGTATTCGAAGGCCCTTCTCTCCAATATGTCCAAGCCTTTGATGCCACAGCATGGTCTTCTCTCCAGAGACCACTAGATTCTCTACTCCACTTTCAGGAACCATAGAACTATTACACCCATCAACAACAGTGCTACCTTGCAGCTTGTAAAAAGTTCCAATTCGAACTCCCCACATCAATACCAGTGCTTCCCGAACCATCTTACAGGTATCCTTCTCGAACATTGTTTTTAAACCTGCATCATCTAGCTTGCTTATAGAAATTAGATTTCTTGCCAATGCAGGAATATGCAGAACACCTGAAAGTGTTCTAACCATTTCACCTTGCAACTTCAACTTTACTTTTCCACGACCAACGATTCTAGCCTTCCTGTCATCCCCCAAGAATACATCACCACCATTATATTTGTTATACTCATAGAACCACTCTCTATGGGGAGTGAAGTGAAAGGATGCACCTAAGTCAATCAACCATGCCTCATGATATACATGTGTACTTGAAGAAGCCAAGGACACATCCCCACCTTCATATGAGATGGTTTTTGCCTCTATAGAAGGAGCATCATTAGATCTCTTTCCTTTATCAAGAGCTTTAGATTTATAGTCCCTTTTGTAGTGCCTTTCCTTTCCGCATTTCTAGCACACCACCTTTATAGGTTTTCTTGGAGATTTAGATTTCCCTCTAGATTTAGATCTCCCACTCGATGACTTATTTTTGTTTTTATTCTGGGAACATCCTTGTACAGACAAGGCATCACCATTCTGGCTCTCCATATTTTTCCATATCATCTCCTACGTCAGTAAGGATGAGACTATTTCATCAAACTACAAGGCAGTTGTATTGCTACCTATTGCAATAACCAGACTATCCCACGAATCTGGTAGAGAACACAACAAACTGATGCACTTATCTTCATCTGAAATTTTAATATCAACATATAATAATTGACTTACCACAGTATTAAATACGTTCAGATGTTGTGTCACTGAGTCTCCATCTTTCATCCTCAGGTTATACAACCTTTTCCACAGGAGAAATTTATTCACCAAGACTTAGATTGGTACAAATTCCCTAACTTGTCCCACAAATCCTTCATCATAGCTTCCCCTAATACATTCAACAATACTGAATCTGAGATACACAATCGTATTGTGCTCTTTGCCTTCCGATCCAACTTCCTCCATTCTTCATCAGACACTCTCATTGGTTTAGTAACCAGATCTATAGTGATCCACTGATCTTTATCCACCAACAGATCCTCCACCTTGAGTTTCCACAACTCAAAACTCTGACCATTAAATTTCTCGATCTCTGTCTTTCCACTGCTTGTCATCTTCTTTCACCACTAGACTCGATCCTATAGATCTCCCACTGAATAGGGCCTACCACAGGCTCGAGCAAAACTCCTCAACAACAAAGGAATCCCCTTGAAGCCAAAATAGCTCTAATACCAAATGTAGGTTTTAACCCCGTACAAAAATTACTTGCATATGAATTCTAAAACACAGAAAATAAACAATGCGAGAGCATAACACATAAAACACATATACACATAGATTTTCCCCTGGATCCCAAAACCGGGACTACCAGCTTGATTTTCATTATTTTCCTTTCAATTTTACAATACATGTTTATACATGTCAAAGTATCCAATACCATGGACCGAAAACCATCGTATCCAAAACGATGGACCGAAAATCATTCACAAAACCATAGGTGGCACCCCAGACACCATAGAGTGGGGTTACCTGCACCCCTCAAAACCACCTGTGACCCCCACCCCCCACCCCACTATGCAATCAACGCAATGAAGGGGGGGCTTCGCCCCCCTTTTAAACCCCCGGTTAACTATGTGGGCTATTTGTGGAAAGAATATAACACAACCCAACATAAAACACTTCAACTTCTACGATTTCTTATTCTTCACTCTTCCTTCTTTGACTTCTTCTTCTTCTTCTGCCTCTTCATATAAGAGATGTGTGAGTGAATGATCCAAATGGAGGAAGAGTTTCTCTTATATATAGGCTTCTTCAAGTTTGGATGTGGTTCTTCATTAAGGATGACTTTATAGCTCATTAGGCCGACTTGATATTGGAGGTATTTTGACACTTTAAAGACAAAATAATTTTTTTCTTTACAATTTACAATGTGCCCATAGGGTCTTCAATATATGAAAATGACTCTTATACCTAGGACAAATCCTAAAAGCACTAAATGGGTTCTTAACCTATAAAATAAAATAACTTGAGCATGAAACCCATGCTCCAATAATGATAATAATTTCTTTTTCATTTTATATTTAAAATAATACATTTCATACTTATGAAGACTAAACCTAGTTACACATTTTTTCAACATTGTGCATAGGGATCAAAGGTGAATTTCATTTACTCTTACAAGACACGAGGATACACTTCAATATGGCTCAACTTACTTAGAAAAAAACATCATTTTCAACATACATAGCTCAAGGAGGTACTTTACCTTACCTACCTACTATTAGTTACGACTCTTTCTTTTAATTTTATAGTGAAATAATATTGGTACATTGTTCTAGCATATTAGTTCCATCATACTTTCATTTAAGTTCGAAGAAACGCACATACCCTTACAACTTCTCCTCTCACATTCTAATAAGTAACCATGCCATCTCCATCACTTATTTCTTCCTCCATGGGCCACTATATATCACTTATCATCATTAATTAGATCACATGATCATGCAATTGACTACTATGTAGTTGTGCAACATATCCTTTTGTTTTTCATAACTTGATTTGATGCCAAATTCTAATTGTTCAAGCCCTTGAAGCTTTAGCACTTTTTTAACCATGTGATTGTACTGAATAACAATAACTTTAAGTTCATAGAAACTATTCAAATCACTCAAAGGCCTGATTTGCTTTATCAGGGAAAATATCCTCCAAATGCACCCCTAGAAAAGATCTTGTGGATTATGGTCGCCGTTCAATCTGAACCATTGGGTCATTCCTCATTCATTGTTGGATCAACTACACTCATGCTCGTGCAAGTGAACTCTTGCCTAAACTACTACACTCCTACATGTGCTAAGCTCTTTAACCCTTAAGTCTTGGAATTATATGCTTGAAAGTTGTGACTTCTGTCTTAGTGTGCCACCATGCCATTTCACCATCACACCTACTTCATAATTTGACCTCACCGAAAAGGTATGATGTGTGAATTTCCTATCAAATGATAGTGTTGGGAAATTATGTTCATCTCTTGAGTCTCACAAATTGCGAGATCACATCATCTCGCCAACTCTCAATAAGAAATACCTCAAGGCACTCTAACATTGACACAACACGATAACTAGTTAGCCTATTGCATTGGTCACCACATGTTAAATTCAATATTTAGTCTCTTTCTAACCGACACGTTGAAACTCCATAACATAGGAACAATCAAACAAACACACCCCCTGGTGTTAGGGTCCTAGGGTCTAGGGATCAAAGTGTCTTTGCCTATTTCTATTCATTTTGGGGGTTTGTATGTCAGTTTAGCCTATCAATCACTGATATCATAATCTAAAGGATCATTTTCTAACATCACTACAAGTTTTTCATGTCATAATGGGTCTTTGAATACAAAATTAAATTTGATAGAGTGTAAATTCCATGAGAGAGTCATAAGTTCATATTTGAAAATTTGTACTCGTGTAGAGGAAAGGAGTCATTGAGGGTTCAAGGGGTCATTTCATGGGGTCTCATTTATCACAAGTGAAAACTATGACGGTCTAGTTCAATTAGTTAGTCCATTATATCCCCATTCAACCATTCACAATTCATCATTCACAGTTCACCATTTATAATTCATAATTCCCTTCCATATACTCCTTCAATAAATAACTCACATTCATATACACCCCCCCCCCCCCAACTCACCTCTCATCATCATTTTCCATTAAATCTCCCTAAATCCACAACTCATTATCATCCTTCATAATTCATGATCATAACAACCCTTTACCCAAAGTTTACACTCATGACCAAAACAAGACATATGAGGTGTACATTTTCAATTTTTTTCATGTTGCCTTCATTCTATCTTCAATTCATAGTTTGCACTCTAAGAAGGTTTGACAATTTGCACAACACAAGGCGGAAAGAATTTTAGCATAGGTTTGAAGGCAGGTTCTTTCAAGTTTGAAAAGATTGTTGCACAATAGCTGCACAAAATTTTGAGCTACACAATCATTGCGCAAAGATGAGAACAACCATTTTGGATGTATGCAAGCATGGAGGGAAGCACTCAGAGGGTGATATATCATCACCAGGTCATATCAAGCACATCTATGCACTCATACTTTCACATAACCATCTACAGCCATATCAAACATGGAGGTCTACTACATTCTACTACGAATTTGCTCCGAAATTCACTGTTTTAGTCATCATTTTCAAAATGTTTTTCTAACAAAATGGAGACAAATTTCTAAAAACTAAAAGAGGACTTTCTTAAGAAATGGGAAAAGAAAAAAAAAAAAACTCCTTAATTTTCTGCACATATGTCATATATTGGGATATTAAAATGAATCTTTAAAGCGTATTTTTCAGACTGTCCAATTTATTGTTTTAATCATGATCTTGTGGAACGGATTTTTAGGAGATTGGGAATAAGTTGAGAAAACAAAGAGAGGTTTCTCTCTCTCCAAAACGAGTTCCGATACAAAAACATCTCTCATTGTTTGTATAGGTGTCACGGTTCGGTAATTACAGGTGCCACTTGGAGACCCATTTTCATAATTTCCTCCTAAAAAAATTCTAAAATTTTCGAAATTCAAAGTTTTGGAAGGTTTAAAGTATGATAAATATTGGAAGGTGAATGAGATGGTTGACTAGATACTCAGAATCATTTTGGAGCAGGGGAATTTAGTGCAAGTTTAAAATTCAACTTTTGATGCGCATATGCTACGCAAGTTGAAGTCAATTGTTTTGGAGATCTACAGGAGCGGAAAAGATTGTTTTAGAGATTCTACACCATTACACCATCATTGCAAGCATTCCCATCTACTCTATTTTTCTCTGGAGGATCTGCAACCACGTAAACTTGGAAGTTTGCTACACTCTGTTGTGCAACTATATCACTCAAGCCTATTTTTGCATTTTGATATTTCGGGACCTTCTATAAATATGTTAGTGATCTGGATAAGATGTTAGTGATCTGAATAGGGATGAATATATGGATAAGTTTGATTTTCTAAACTCGATGTTGTTGAGTTTTTTACCTAAGATTTTAGACGTGATGTTTCCTTTGTCTTGATCTTCTTAGCCGATAGGAGATATATTGTATCTGATCTTTCATTCTCCATGCAATAAATTCTTCCTAATTGTACTTAAGAAGAAAAATACATGAGAAAAGGGTTGGGGTTGGGTTTGAGCTATAAGAGCTTAAGGCTATTTTGTATTTTTCATTATTTTTCCAAATGAATAGAAGAAGGTGAATGTTGTTTGAATAGGGATTCTTGGGTCATGCTTTACTAGTGTGTTTTCCTTTGTGACTCACATATTTTTTGTTTTCATATTTTTTCTTAAATCTAGTTTAATATTGTATAATTTCTTCCTACTCAAGTGAAAGAAATTTACTGCAGAATTCATGTATTTTCTCTGCCTAGTTTTCAATTGGTTATAAGTATTATGTTTCTTCTATGGAGAAACCGAATTCATCTACAGTTGGATGCTTAGTTTGTCATTTTTCTCCTACGCCATTTATCTTTCTGCTACAACGAACTTTTGATAAATCACCAATAAGTTTTCTTATCCTGCCCTTGTTACAAATCGCATTATGTCCCTTATTCATTTGGATCTATAAATCTGATCCAAAATATTTCTCAACCTCTACACCCAATTTATAAATAAATAAATAAAATCAAAACAAAAATCAATTTACGATCATTCATAGTCAACCTAAAACTTGGATTTATCTATCCCCTAGGTGATTGATAGCATGAAACCATGAGAGAGCCCTCTCCAAGGCTAGAGAGCTAGACCTTAGCCTACAAGTGTTATGTGTTTACCCCTGTAATCCTTTTCTCAGCCTAGAGGTTAAATTATAGGGTGCTAACACCCTGTACAGATCCCAAGAATTTTCCACATCACCTGCCACATCATATGCTGATTTCAACATTAGCATGTGGTGGTCTCTGAGTGGTGCTACTTTTCACCCATATTCAATTCACTTAGCCCATAAAAGGGCCATTTCTACTTGCAACATGTCATTCTATCTAAATGTCATGTCAACAACATTTTCCATGTCACTTCCATGTGTCACCTTTCCATTTTCCCACATTGATTCCAATTTTTAGCCACATGTCGTTTTGTCATTGGTCTACATTGCCAACTGACAGCCACATTATGGCCAAATCATCACTGTCATCCAATAGGATAATGCCACATATCTATGTGCAATTCATCTCATACATAGGAGAAACATTGGAGACTTGTATTTTACACAAGTTTTCTTTGTTAGTTGAAATGAATCTAGCACACCAATTTTACTTTTATTGTTGTTGTCAAATATTTCCATCTCCTCAACTCTATTTTGTGCCACACTCATCGTTAACATAATACACCTCACTCCAATGCTCTCATGGCATGAAGTTCTCACCATATACTACTAGTGTTGTAGTTTTTATCATGCCTTGGGGATTGTCTCGTGCCACAGCATCATGCTCATCTTTATGAAGAACTTCGCCTAACCTCTGCAGCAAGGAACATGAAACTTTGTTTTTGCCAATGGTGAATTTTCCATCCCTTGACTCCATCAACCATGCCACTTACCACTTGTGACCCCCAGTCAAGGATTCTAGGGTGTGAGCTTCATGTCGACTATAGTTGTCGGAATTTTCATGTTTCCTACATTAATTAATGAGATCATGTTCCTTGGAACCCTACCAAGATTCAACTTTCCATATATTTTGATCCCTTGTTATTTTTTCATCCTACCATATAACATTGGAAAGGTCTTTATGAGGCTTGTCAAGCTATGTAATTTTCTTTTACTAGGAAAATTTCCTATAAATCTAGGCCATCCAACCATTAAATATCCATCACTCACTTATATTGATATTGCGATAGTTCTCAACTAATGATCTAACATACTAGCACAGTCCCAATGGTTCTCAACTAATGACCTCACATAACAGCACACTCCCCCTCATCTTCATACTACTTAACATTACTAAGAACACTTTGCCCAATAGTATCCCATTCAAGGCCAACATAACCATGCCGACAATCTCCCTTGACATGATTATCTCATCCATGCACTAAGGTTGACATCAATGCCCTAAGGTTGACATCTATGCCAATACAAAAATGCCAACAATCTCCCCCTTTGGCATTGATGGAAATCTCCCAAAATCACAATTTTTTATGTCTCTCTCTATCCCCCTTTGACATCAATCGCAAATTTCTACATATATCTCTCAAAGGAAAATGGAAACAATTTCTTCTTCTTCTCCCCCTAAACCTTTCTCCTTAATGGTTGATATCTCTCCTACCTCATTTATCGAACCGCATCTCTCTGGTAATGCATTGGAATGCTACTATCCAATCTCAACTACAACTATAATGACTTGTAATCTTGGCCAAAACCACTTGCAAAAAAATCATTAGTAAAAATTCCTCCTGATATTAGATTTTCTTTCATTTCCCCAAGGAGGAAAAACTTTCCCCTTTTTGACATCAATGTCAAGGGATAACAATGGTTTCCAATTAATAATGCTCAAATGTCCTTGTGGCTTGTTGTAAATGTTGATATCCTCTAGAGCACTAGATATGCTCAATATTCTCCACCCAAATCATATGCTTATCTCTCTTGATTATTCATCTAGTTATTGACACTGTGTGGATGCTAGAATTACACCCCCCATCCCCAAGAGAATATAAGTGGTTGCATTCTCTTTCACTTTTGTTGAATACACTGACACCAATGGTTTGATACCAATTGGGGGATGTACTATACCAGCTTCTCGAAGTTGAGAATAATTATCCATGGATGCAGAGTTGTTTAATATATAAAAGGTTTCTCATACTGAACCCAAGAACACCAATTGACATGGTGATACCAATTCCAAGGAACATGAAAATTTATATTGATTGTTTACATGTACTCATGATTGCTAGGATTAATCAAATATGCTATTTAAATGAAATAAAAGTATGCCATATAAGACATGCAAAACTTTCATTTATTGAGTAATCAACTCTTCTTAAGACCAATGGATGATGCACCATGCTATTGTTCATTTTGAAGCTTCCCCTAGGCCTATGCACTCTTCTTCTTTCCTATATCCTAACATTTTCCTTCTTTGCTTCTACTTGAGGGTTGTTCATATGGACCTAACTTTGTTTTTGAGCCCTTTATCACTCCATTCTTTTGCCTCAACTCATCTCCAATAGTTATTGTCTGATTCATGTGACTTAGAAGTTTTTGTATACACCTATGAGACTATGATGGTTGCATTCTCTCTTTCTCTTGCAATGCTTTTATATACAAATAAATGAATTCATCCTAGTAACATCATATGGGCTCAACATTACCTTGAACATTCAAATGCACAACTTTGTATATCTCTTCCTATTTATTACATATAGATTTGGCTTCAGTTGAAGCCATTCTCTTTCTTTCAAAGAAGGCAGGCTAAAGATCTATTCCTCCTAAGTATATTTTCTTCCTTTTTATTCCTCCATACTTTCATACGTTGAGTCTTTATGGGAGAATATCCTTCCAATGTATTGATCCCTTATTTAATCTAAGGGTCCTTCCATTGGCCTAAGAACTATTCCTTCTTCATCACTACCAACGTTGCTCCCATTTTCTTCTTGAGAAGTAATTTTATCTTCTATTGCTATGAATGTAGGTCCTTCTTAATTATTTCTAGACGTATATCTATGTATTTCTTCAGGAACTTCATATGAACATCTATAATACAGATGACCTATTATTTAACAATTATAAAAGAATGGCCACTTACTTCTTGAATGGCATGGAACATCATCTAAGTCTTTTGTGTCTTCATCTTTTATTTTTGAACATAATTTGTCCTTTTGATGACCAACAACTTGCACCTTAGGGAGAATATCTTCAACCTTCTAAGTATCTTTCTTCTTGGATGCCTTCTCCTTCTCCTTATTCCTTTTCTTATTTTTATCTCCAACAATGACTTCTTTAGGATATGACTTAATATAGGAGAAAGAGGGTTATTCAATTTCTCCTCCATATATACATTACATCTTTTCCAAACTTTATTTTTTTATCTCACTACGTCTTACCTTATCATATTCTACAACTGATATCCATTTCAGAATAATATTCTTGGATTTTGTATTATACTCATTCTTTACTCCATATTCTATAGACAACCAAACATCTAAATCAACAGCCATTAAATAGCCTTCCATTCTAAAATTCCAAAGAACATACTTTGACCCATTCAAAAATGGTACTCCTTCTGGTGTTAACCAATCCTAATTAGTAATGTTTCCTTTTGATATACCTTCCAACGATTAAGTTGTTCCTGTAGGAACCTTGCTCTAATAGCAGTTGTTGGAAACCAGGTTAATAATGAAAGGGGGTGAATCAGTATTAAGGCTAATGTCAACAATTATTTCCAATTTATAATTTCATTTACTTGGAAACCATTCATGTGAATATTTAGTAGTATGTTATTTAAACAGCAATGTAAATAAACACATGAACACCATAAGAAACATACACATATGACACAATTTTTTTTAACGTAGAAACCCATAAAGGGAGAAAACCACGAATATTTGTTCTCGTGATGTAAATACAAGCACCTACAGGAAGCATCAACTCCCTAATGTGTTTTGCTAGCACCCACTAGAAAGAAGCACCAACTACCTCTTTGGTAGAAATTTGATTAGCTTACAAGAAGCACCAACTACTTGATTTTGCAAGCACCCACTTATATGGAAGCACCAACTTCATGATGTGTAAGAACCAATATACTAAATCTGCAGACAAATATTTCATAGGATTTTCATATTGTATCCATAGGTGTCTTGTTGGTATATTTTTCACTCAAATATGGCTCTCACTCATCGTTCTACGTAGCCTCAATCAACTCTCTCCCCTCTGTTCTCCTAAGTATGCTTCTCTCTACTCGGGCCACTCAACTCTCGGCATGCTCTATTCTTTAGAAAAATACAACAATATCACACTCGTGAACTCAGTGTTCTTATTAGCGTGCATTACAGTAGTTCATGGCCTTCTTTTACTCCAAAGGCATTCTCACTCACACACTACTGCTTCTCCCACCATTTTTCTCTACTCGACTCATTTTCTTCATCTCTATCATCTACACATGGATCAACCCAGATTCTTCCATACAACACAGAAGGATCAGAGGTGGCTTCCATTTACTCTTATAGAACATGAGGATGCACTTCAATATGCCTCACCTTTCTCAAAACATAACTTCGTTGTTAGCCTACACCACTCAACAAGGTACTTAACCTTACCTATATGTTGTTAGCTGCAGTTCTTTCTTTTAATTTTATAGTGCAATAATCTTAACTCTTTTTTCTAACATCTGACTACCATCTTACTTTCATTTAATTTCTACCAACCATGCATACCCTTACAACTTATCCTCATGTATTCTACTATGTCATCACGCCATCTCCATCACTTATTGCATCCTCCATGGGCCATTATATGTCACTTATAATCTTTAATTAGATCCCACGCTCACGCAGTCCACTAGTGTATAGTTGTGCAACAAATCCTTTCTTTTTTAATAGCTTAATCAAGCACCAAAATATAATTTTTCAATCCCTTGAAGCTATAGTTCCTTTTTCCTCATGTGACTGCACTAAATGACTAGAAATTTAAGTTCAGTGTCTATGCAAATTACTTGGAGGCTTGATGTGATTTATCATATAGAAATTCCTTTAAATGCACCCTTAGAGAAGATATCATGGATGGCCTTCATTGAATCAGAATAGTCATATCATTCCTCACTCATTGTTGGATGAACAATGCTCATTCCCATGCCAACACACTCCTACCCAAGCTATCACACTCATGCCCATGCTAATCTCTTGTGCCCTTAAGTCTTGGTGTTATATGCCTAAGATTTGTGACCTTGGTCTTGTCATGCCACTAAGCCATTGTGCCATTGCACCCACTTAATATTTTTACCACATTAAAATGTTCTAGGGTTTGAATTTCATGTAAAATGATAGTACTAGGAAATTCGTTTTGTCTCCTAGGTTCCATCAAACCAAGAAATCGTTATCGTACCAACTCTCAACAAGCAATACTCCAGGGAACTATGATTTTGAAAAGGCGTGCTAATTAGTCAACCCACTATGTTGGCCACCATATGTCAGCTTCAATACTTAGCCACTTTATGACACCAAAACTCCATAACACAGCAATAGGCTAACAAACACACCATGTGGTATGGATCTTGATAAGTTTCCATGTCACTTGCCACATCATATGCTAATGTCATCACTAGAACATAGCAGTCTCTAAGTGGTGCCACTTGTCACCCAAATTCATTCCACTTAAGCCCCAAAAGGGCCATTTCTACTTGCCACTTGTCACTCTATCCAAATTCCATGTCATTGACATGTGTCATCTATCCATTTTCCCACATTGATTCCAAATGTCAACCACTTGTTGTTTTGTCATTGGTCTACGCTACCATCTGACTACCACATCACAGCCAACTCGACATTATCAACCAATAGGAGAATGTCATGTGTCTCTTTCCCAAGTCATCTCCTATGGAGGAGAAACCCAAGAGACTTGTATTTTGCACAAGTTTTATTTGTTAGCTGAAATGACTCCAAGGCATCAAATTTATGTTTACGGTCATTGTTGAGGATTTTTTTAACTCTCAGATTCTTTTTTGCCACACTCATTTCCAAAATAATACACCTCATTCCAATGCTCCCTCACCATGAATTTCCTTTCATATACCAACATTGTTAATTACTTTCATCCCCTGGGGTCTTTACCATAATGGGACATTGCTCCTGGCTTTATGAAGCACTCAGACTAAACCTCAATAGTGGGGAACGTGAAACTTTGTGTCTTTTGATGGTGAATTTTATGTCCCCGGCTCCACCAATCACTCCATCTACCACGTGTTACACTTAGTCAAATATTTGGAGGTGTTGGCTTCCCATCAACTAATTTTTTGGATATATCATGTGCCCTCCTTCATATTATGTAACCATGTGCCTTGGAACCTTATAAAGCTTCAACTTGCCATAACTTTTGATCCCCTGTGAGTTTTTCAAGTTTCCATTTACCATTGTAAAGATATTTTTTAGGTCTATCCAACTATTCATTTTTCATTTTATTTTAAAAAATTCACCAATAGGAAGCAATATTGTGAGTCTAGGCCATCCAACCATCAAAGTTTCATCACTCACTTATCTTTCTACTATGATGGTTCTCAACTAATCACCTCACATTGGGGAACATGAAACTTTGTGTCTTTCGATGGTGAGTTTGATGTCCTCTGGCTCCACCAATCACTCAATCTAACACTTGTTAACTTTATTCAAAGCTTTGCAGGTGCAGGATTCCCATCAACTAAGTCTTTGGATATATCATGTGCCCTCCTTCATATGATGTAACCATGTGTGTGGGAACCTTTCCAAGCTTCAACTTGCCATAATTGTTGATCCCTTGTGAGATTTTCAAGTTGCCATATACCATTGTAAAGGTATTTTTTAGGCCTATCCAACTATTCATTTTTCATTTTATTTTAAAAAAATTACCAATAGGAAAAATTCTTGTGAATCTAGGCCATCCAAGTATCAAAGTTTCATCACTCACTTATCTTTCTACTACGATGGTTCTCAACTAATTACCTCACGTACTAACACACTCCCCCTCATCTTGATACTACTTGGCATTACCTAGAACACTTTGCACAACAATATCCCATTCTGTAACATACACAACCCCTCAAATATTGTCAGAGGAATGGGGTAAAATATATTTTTATATTTTTATATTTTTTTTCAAACTCTACGTAGGCTTTCCAATTCATCATAAGAGCCTCACAACTTAGATATTTCACTCTATGTGCTTATCTAATTATCTATATATATATATATATATATATATATATATATATATAATATATATATAATAGAGAGAGAGAGAGAGAGAGAGATGATAGAGAGATAGATATATATATCTCTGTGTGTGTGTGTGTGGATAAATGCATGCTTATATAATTATATATGCATTTATCAGGACTTATTGAATGCAATGGCCTCCACTCGTCGCACCAGCCTGGCACCTTTATGCCTCTTGGGTGGGTCCCACTGGACACACCACCACACTTTCCCTCTTCTGATAATTCCTAAGTGTGTTCCTTGTTACCTGTTGGGGCCTTTATTCCAAGCTTATGAGGATGGTGGGGCCGTATTGTTGCCTCCTCATTGATCCGTGCTTCCACTCTTGTCTACCACCACAACCTATCCCACGTCATCCCACTTCCTTCATACTAGTGCCTCCCTCTTTGCACCTTTTTACTTTTTCTAGGGGTCATAACTCGGGTTGGCCTAGCCAACAGGACCCCTTCTCCATCAATCAGGTACATGCTTTGCCATCATGGTATGACTTATGGAATACTGTTAGTCTCTTCCTGACGCTTATTATTGACTCTTCACTTTACTCTTATGGGATGAGACCTTCAAGCCTACATGATCTGGTGGTTCCCACCTTCACGAGTTACTATGTCTAATTGGCCCAAGTGGATCTACTCCCTACCTATGGGAATGCTCTTCTACTTCCAAGTTGTATGCCTAACTGGCCCGACACTCCATCAGCCCCATGGTTTCATTATGCCACTGCTTACAGATATTCTGGGATGAACTTGTCAGGCTAACATGACAGGTGGGCCAATACCTAGCTAATAGAACCAAGGAAATAGCGTGGGCCCGACCACGCACCCACCTTACATCATCCTACAAGGCGTTTTTCAGTGCACATGATTCTTCCGCTCCAATGTTCCATCGGGGTGAGACCTCTGAGTTGATGTCAAGCGACGTCATCCCACCTTTCTGTTCTCAACACTTCCTAGTGCACCTTCTTTTCATTCTTCTAGGCTAGGCTTTTGGGCCACCTGGCTAGTGGGACACCTTTCTAGTCAATGGGGTTACTATTGGACTCATGTCAACCTTCCCATGTCATCCCAACACAATAACCCATCTCTCTCTCTTTCCTTCACCCCCGTAAATGTTTTGGGGTGAACCTTCCAGGCCACACAAACCTTCCTCCTCCATTCACATTAGGGGAAATCAGACCACTCCAATGTGAAGCCTCCACGACTAGGTTTCTACCTAGTTAAGGATAGGGTTGTCTGGTTCTAACTTATAATGTCAAGGCTTGGTCCATCCTATACTACATCAAGCTTTCCGTCAATCTTTGCCATTGTTCAACTAAGGGATCTTGGCCCTGCCTTATGAAATGGATCAAGCGGGGATCTTTACAACCATCGTAATATCAAGTCTCAACCCTACCATGATTTCCTGGAGCTGGTTATTTTAACCATGGCTCTGTCTCATAGATCCTACAAACCTCCATATCAACAACAGTACTTGGTTCCAATTTCGATGGTTTACTAAGGAACCCTATGGTGCGACCCCTCCTGAGATTGGGAAAAATACTCTCCAATGTGTTCCTGGCCTATCTACAATCCCCATTCTTAGACAAGGAATTCTAGGCATGGGGGCATAAGTGTTCTTATGACCCTCACATACCATGGGCTTGGTGTGGATTCCTAAAAGGTCTCCACCTCACATACTACACACCAGGAGATCTAGAATCCATGTCAAGGTTGCAAGCAGCTCTATGGCACTATAAAAAGCTTCCAGGGTCGAACAAGCTACACCTTGATGCTAGCAGAAGATAACTATGCCATTTTTTATACATGGTTGATAGGCCATTTAGGTAAAGTGTATGGGGATCGATTGGCCCCAATGAAAAAACAAACCCCTCAATGTTAATACAACACTTGTCATTCATCTTAGCAACTTGTAATTTATATAAATGAATTGATGTATACAATTGTAGACCATGCTAGGTAGATGGTAGCTTATGTAATTATTTCATTTTAATAAAAAGTTTCTTTGTGCCCAATGTTCCAAGTTTCATTCCAAGTTCTTTATGGCTCTTGGTATGACCTGTAGCACAGCATGATGTTTCTATGTTATTTATTTAAGTGTTATTATGAATCCAAATGAATCATGGTGCATAGAGCAAGGGTTCAGCATAGGGATACAACCTAAGATAACTAAGGTATATGTCATTTTACTTTTTGTTTCATGTTATTTGTCATGAACCATAATAATGAACAGATTAACACAGTACCTCATTCTAATGTAATTAAGTATATAAATTTTCTTATTCTAACTATCAACATTTCTCATTTTAATGATGCCACATGCACAAAGGTTCATGTGTAATTTCCATAACTATAAGTGGCATTTATGCATGGGGTGCATCCACATGTTCATCATATTAATAACACAAATATAGTCCCAAGTCCAACTCGATTGCAACCAAAAATGAATCATGATTTACCAACAATCAAATAGGCATAAATGGATACTTATCTTTACATTTGCAAGGAAACTAAGTCTAGAACAAAGACTCTCCACCCAACCATAAACAATTTCCACCACAATCACTTGCAATTATCACCCTGAGCCAAATTCCAGAGTCTGAGGGGGTTTCTTAAGGGATTTGGAATACTAGCTATCAACTTAAATAAGGAATCCAAAGGACATCCTTCCTCAATCCCACCAACTCACGAATGCTTCCTTCATCAACATAGATATTCTAGAGGTACTCTACCTCACCCCCAAGAGCATGCACAGTGACTCACTCCCTTCCAAGAAGTCCAGAGTACATTGTAATAATAATGTAGTGACATGAGGTCTTCAATCAAGTTTTCCTTTGGTGTTGCTTCAAGATTAGCCTCTTCCCAAGTTTTCCATGGATCCAAAATCTGATATCTCATCCCACAGCCTCCAAGGGACCAAAGCTGTTACAGGGCTCCAAATATTTCATCCCAAATCAAAGCCTCCAGAGACCCAAGTTGTTACAAGGCTTCAGAGACATTTTCCCAACCCACGGCCTCTAGGGACCCAAGATATTACAGGTATCAAGGGATCCTATCTCAACCCACAACCTCAAGGGACCCTAAGTTGTTACAAGGCTCTAGATACTATCAACTCAACCCACAACCTCCAGGGATTCTGAGGACCAATCCACTTCTCTTCTCTTCACTTCCTGTTGATTGCTCTCGTTGGATGCTCTAATATGGTGTCTCTTCCGACTACTGATCACTTTTTTCTTCTTCCCACTATTTCTCACTTCTCCTTTGAATCGTCTTCCCTGCTTCCTTCTCTTCCTTTTTTTTGCGGGGATTCTTTCTCCCCGTCCTCACTGCCTTGCCTGGTCTCATCTCTCATAATTTCCCTTGTTTTTTTCCTTGTTTCTATTTTTCAAGCAACATGGTCTTTGTGCCTTCTCTTGCAGCACATTTAAATTAGGAACCAGTCCATTAATTCATACGCCAACCATATTTTAATGGCTGCCCTGCGATTTCTATTTTTCTGCACAAGAGAACCTCAACATCCCAAGCAAGAAATCCTCCTCCCCAATTATAGAATTTGTGTCCCCTTGACTCAGTCCCTTTTTTAAATTTCACATATTTGTAAAAATATTTACAATGCATTTTAATAGAGAACCATGGGTGGGGTTGTCACACATTCAATGCCAATATAACCATGACAACAATCTCCCTTGAAACAATCATCTCATCCATGCACCAAGGTTGACATCAATGTTAACACAACAATGTCAACATTCAATATGTTCAACAACAATTCAATTTAGCAATCTTTTGTATCCTTTTAGGGGGAGAATCGTCAAAGCGGGGTATTCCTTAGGAAATAGGTCTTAAAATCCATGCACCAATGAAGTATCAAAGGGAAGAATGAGAAAACATTGAAAAAACATTGGAGAGATATATTATGGTTATTGTTATAGAGATGAACTAGAAGATAGAGAGTGATCATCCATCAGCCTCTCAAACATAGGGAGCTTGTGCATATGGCAGCAATCATTAACCTATTATATACACTCAAGGGAGGAATGGTCAGATATAGAATATCTAGGTCCTTCTTCCATTGACGTCAAAGAGGGAGAATGAACAAACACTAGTAAGTAGTATTCATTGGCAAGTGTTATTGACATACAATGACTAGCAATGTTTAGATGTGTTTCCATCAATTCCAAAGGGGGATACTATTGATAAAAGTGTTGTCATTGACGTCAAAGAGTGTTGTCATTCATGTCAAAGTTTTCAATGTTGTCATTGATGTTAGAGTTGATTCATTGTTGTCTATTTCTGTCAAGTTCAAGAGGAGCTTGGTGAGTCAAAAAAAGAGGTTATAGCTCTAAAATTTTAAAGGCATTTTTTCCTTAACACCTTAGCTAAAATAAGAAAACTAAGTGTTTCATTGTGTATTCCTCTCAAAAACATTTCCAATGGTATATAAAACTTAGAAAAAATCCTAGTGGTTTATGAGAAAATAAGGTTTGAATTAATGTTTGGCCAGTAATTTTAGGAAAAAGTATCTAGGCACATTCAAGCAATCTGGGGTGCAAATAATTTGGCACGCGACAAGAATATATGAACATTTGGATTCATCTAGACTTATCTGAGAAATCTGGGAACATCTGGGTATTTAGGGGTTGAGAAAGGTAGCATTTTATCAAAGCATCCATGTCTGAATGTTTTCAAAGTTGTTTGATCGCATATTTCAATAAATTTATAACTATATAGTGGATCTAGAATTTCAAAATAACCAAAAAACTTAATTCTATTGATGTCTTTGTAATATAAGTTTTCCAATTCTAATGAAATATGTGTTTTTGGTTCAAATTTCCAAGAAATTTGGTTCCGCACTACAAACTATTCGAGCATCTAGCCCCTTTTGGTATTTGACATAGTAATGCATAGGAAATCGACTGGATACCAGATTTATTCAAACTAGCGATGACATGGTCGATACAACATGTGGGAACATTTGATTGGGTGGCTCAAATGAGTTAGATACTAAGCTAGTTGGGTTACATGGCTGCGAGAGGTTGTATCCAGGTATTGAGAAAGGAATGGATATGCCACTTTTCTAAACGGTCGAATATGGATTTTTCATAAATAAATCAGTAATGGATACTAGATAGGTGGTAAAGTTAGAGTGACACATGGTAGCATAATATTGGATGACGAGGATGAGTTGGTAGATGAGTTGGAGTACCTAGTGGAAATGGCATGGTAAGATGATGACATGGTACATTTTGTACATGAGACACATGTAAGTGTTTTTACACTTTTGGTGTCCAAGTGGGCCAAATCTAGGTGACATGTGACACTACTCAGAGGAAGACGGTGACTTGATGATGTCATCATGTGACATGGAAAGCCATTGGGATTTGCACGAAAGGGTTATGTTGGTACACATTCTGTTGTGTTATGAATTGTAAAAAATAGGGAAATGATAGGGTAGTGGAACCATAACTGTGCAAACAAGTTCAGGTTATCCGAATATCCAAACAATCTGGGTGGAATATTTTCACATGTTAGACCAAAGTCAGGATATGAATTTGATTCAAATGCGCAATGTTGAAATATGGGGGTATCTGAGGTCTGGCCTCTTAGAATAATTGTGCAAATGCATTATCACCTTGATACCAGATTGCGCATTGAAAAGGATTAGGTTTTAATATTAACACCGTTGTTCTAGCTATGGCCATATGGAATAGTAACTGATTGATAGGAGTGACATTAATGGAAAATTAGTGTTAAACAAATTTTGGCATCATTAAATAAATTTGGTGTTTTAACATATTTTATACATTTGGTGTTCCAGTGGTCTATATATTGACAATTTTGGTGTTTAATAACTCCAAAATTGGTGTTGTTAAATTTGACATCCTCTAAAAAAAATTGGAATTTTGTGTGCCATAATTCATAAAGGGTTGAATTGATCCAATGTGAACAGAAGAGAGGATTGTTAATTAAAGGAAACTTTTAACATCTTGTAATCAATTCACAATCCTAATTATCTAGTTGGGTAAACAAAGGGACCAATGAATATAAAAAACATGAACTTGAAGTGATTTAATTCTTGATAATTGTGAATGTAAAAAGACACATTTGATGAGATGATATTGATATAAACTAGCGCTTGGATTTTTAATGTAGGATTTTTTTCTCTTGTTCTGATCAAATCAATAGCATAAGAGAAAGATAGAAATAGTGGACATGAAAAGCTAGTGAGAAAGTTATCAAATGTCAAAAATCTAAAGTAGATATGGAACAGAAGGAAACAACAAAGTTTGTAGGTGGAGATTGGGTGAAAATAGATGTTGTGTATAAGAAAATTGCAGAGGATCAAAAATAGATAGGGTACTACAAAGATAAGATCATATAAGCTAGTCATAACAAATAGTAACATCATTTATCAGGGGATTGGAGTCTCCTTTAGGTAAGTCCCTGAAAAATATCAGCAAGTTGGTGCATGCAAATAGTGGGAGTAGGTGCTTCCATCAAATGGGTTCTTGCAAATAAAAATGTGTTGGAGCCTCCTATAGGTTGTTGCTTGCACAATATGATGTGAAAAGAAGTTTTTTCTTTCATTTTCATCAATATTAAAATGAAAATTGGTGGTTTTCTCCCTTTATGGGTTTCCACATAAAAATATGTGTTGCATATGTGTATGACTTTTATGCTTTTGGTTTGTGATTTATTTATTGTCAACATGGTTATTTCTTGAATATTTGAATCTATGTATTCATTTTTAAAATTTATCATAATACTGATTCACTCCCCTACCTTTCAATACTATCCTTTTATCCAACAAGTGAGAGCAAAGGAATCCTTGGAGGGGTGTACTAATAAACAAAAATAGCAACTAAAATATTTTCTAGAGACATACAGGGATGTGTTTTAGGATCCTAAAGGGATACCACTCAAGAGGGAAGTGTAGCATGAGATCCAAACATTGGGTTTTATAGATAGTCTATTATAGAAGCAAGTAAGGTGAAGAAGCAGTTGAGACAACTACGGGAACAAAGTGTCATTCAATCGAATAATCACCATGTGGGTCACCCATCGTCATTTTGCCAAAAAGGGATGGGACTTGGGAGATGTGTATAGATTATGAGGTGTTAAAAAAGCATTACTTAAGAACATGTATGCCCTACCTATGATAGACGATCTACTGGATCAGTTATAGTAAGTTAAAAACTTCACCAAGATGAACTTAAAGTCTAGATATCATCAAGTTCAATTCAAAGTAGATACCTAGAGGACCTCCTTCAAAACCAGGCAAGGTTTTTATGACTGGTTAGTCATGCCATTTTCCTTGTGCAATGAACCACCTATGTTTATGAGGTTAATGAATGATATATGACATTTTATAGATTCATTTGTTAGTGTCTATTTAGATGATATATTTGTATACAATGCTACTATGGTTAAGTAAAATTCTAAGTGTGGACACAAACAATTCCTCTAGCCCGAGAGTGGGTTTAGCCACAAACAAGACATTATATGGAATATTTTCTTAAGTTAGAACCAATTAAGAGGGCCTACCTCTTATTACTCTTGTCCCATTTGGTGATGACCTTGCCTCCTCACTCCATCTATCTCCCATTTCCTTCTCCGAGCATTTGAAACAAGTAAACAACAGCAAACAACAACCGTGATAATAGACAAATTGTATTCAACCTACTTAACAAGTCAAGAAACATTAATCCATAAACATGTGAGATGACATATTATGTAGGAAATCAATTGATACTTGCATGCATATTAAATCAAGAGGAGATTACAACCGTTTTCATGACGTTGTTGTTCTCCTATGACAAATCCAGGTTCCCACACACTTCTGTTAGCATTCCATGATGGCCTCAACAATGGCAGTTTTAAGGCTCTTCCCTTTAGTATTCACACTAAACCAAATTCACACTTCTCCCTCACACACAACTAGAGAGCTACAACTATGAATAACTTGTTGATTACTCCATAATAAAAACTTCAACCAGAGCCTCATTAAAACTAGCTTGTGCTTAGGAAAAAGGGAGGTTTATATAACATGGATGGAAGGGAGATGGTTCCTCTTCTCATGGGAGAAGCTCTTATCTCTTGAGGTAGTTCCATCCTAATATGGGAAAGGAGCCCAAACTAATCTCCATGACTCCATCCGGCCTAACCATTTACCAAACTTTCATTACAAAGCTTCTAGAGCTGGAAGCTTCAGCTCCTTATTTAAAAAACTTTCTAAAAGAGGGTCGGCGCTACTCGAAAAAGGCTCAATCACTCCATTCGGTGCTAGGGACAATTATAATCCCTACATATTGGCGTGACGAGGACACGTGTCATTAGCGTTGGTCTTGTAAACTGGGAAAAACATAATATTTTTGGGAAATTATGCAAAAGGGAATTGTTCTACTCATGAAGAGGGACACAATGGGATTTTATTCATAAAGGGAAAGCATTTAGGGTTCATTGTAGAGTTCCTCCATAATCATGGAACCGGAAGTATAGGTACAGTGACAAAATTTTGTCTAACACATGCCTCCTAAAGCGTGAAGGCCAAACTAGAGTGAGGCATGAAATGCTTTATGCATCAGTGAGGGGAACTGGAGTCTATCTTTAGAAAACCTGCAAGCAAGTCTAGATACATATACGTTACTGAAAACCCTGTCAAATGATACATGAATCGTGGTATGGACACAGCCATCTAGAGAATGATCATGTAAATTGATCCAGGCATGGGCACAGCCATTCGATAAAGAGGATCATATCGAAACCAAGGTATGGCCCCATCCAGCCAATAATGAGAAGGATCACATATGACAACTCATGGTATGGTTGCAGCCATCCATCTGAAAGAGACATGCATATCAGCACAATCATGTCACATCGCCTTGCAACCTGGACTTTTGTAATTAGAGCCCAGGGTCTTACGCTCCAACACGACCTGATCAAAGTACAAATTATGACATGTGAATAGATGTGTTGACGTCGAACATGCTAGAAAATCATTTGATTACCAATCGATGATGTGAATTGTTAACAAGCGCGGGAGAAACCACCTGTTAGCGCTTGGAATTCACCTAGGCTGAGATAGACAAACTCTCAAGGCTACATCAAACCATTTCACCTCGTAGCTAGCCCTACGAGGTATGAGAAGGCTCTCTCGGGTCAAAACTCGATGGATTTTGTCAATAGGATGAGTTGACCAATTAGGAACAAGGATTTTAGGCTAGTAAACTGATATAGGAAGGTTTGCTTGGGGTTTTTAATTAAATGACGGGGCTTTTCTGGGCTGAATGGGCAAGATCACAGTTTGAAACAGAAAAATATAATGAACAACACAGATTATTAACGGAGGCAAGGTAGGCATGAAATTTAGCATTAAATCTGGATTTCAATGGGATGGAAAGACTGGTGAGGAGCTAAGGAGGGCAGACAATAACTCTGAATCCTCCTTAAACAGGAGAAAACATTGAATATGAGCAAATTTATAGGAGGAGCATACAATACTATGAATTCCTACCTAAACACTTCATTTGCTCCATTAGATATGATCATGAGGTGAATGAGACATGACAGTTTAACAGTTTACATATGAGACAAAGGAAAAAACCTATGCTAAATCAACATACCACATGAATCTCAGCAAACAGAGCTGTGAAATTCCATTAAATTCTCTGCCACAAACTGTACAAGAAAGCTCTGCTATGCTCCAGCAGCTCCCAGCACTCAGCACTCAAAAAAAATCTCCTCTCACTCTCTCTAACTCTCTAATGATTTTTTAATACAATAAATATAAAATGCTGCCCAAAAACAGGGGCGCTGTTTTAACTAAAGCTATAAAAATAGAGCAGATGGAAACAAGAAACAAGAGGCCCGTTTTCACAGTTCAGAGCCGTCCTAATTTGGTCAACTGTACAAGATATGAGGCTATTGACAGTTGCAACCGATCCTAAAGATAGCGCAGAGTTGATTAAAATCTGGAAAACCACAGTCGATAACGAGATACTGGAGATTGTGTCATTAATGACATTGCTACCCAAACTCAACTGCGTGCCACAAAATCTAATGGTAAAGGAGCCACGTAGTTGGATGACCACCGTTGAGAACGACATTCATGGGAGCGTAAATAACATAGAGCCACATACATGGAGAATAAGCATGTTACCCTGATTCGAATCCAATTTTTTGCCACGCAAACGAATCTATGAATGCCACTTTGCAAACTGCGCCCCAAATCTGGAAATGCGTTGGTCATTCAAACAAGAAAATCTGAAGTCATAAATAGGAAATTGAATCCTATTCTTCTGCCTATGTTTGATATTCTGTGTTTCGGGTCTTTACCTTTCACCTTTCATCGCCAGGTTAGATTTGCCATTTGAATAACACCGATTTTTAATAAAACTAGGTCCTTTACTTCCTTTTCACAATACTCCCGCGTAACTTCTTCAAAAACAGCTGAATCCTCAATCTTTCCCATATGCTCTGCCCAAAGTGACATCCTATATCCATAAACCTGGCCACGTGGGTAACAATTCTTCTGAGCCCATGTATGATGCAGTTGATAGGAACCCATAACAATCTCCGTATCTCTTGAACCATCTAGAGAGCGTTGGTTGATATTTGCAGAGCCCAGAATCGCATATTCATCATCTATAATCATGCCCTTTGCATGGACGTAAACCATAAAGCGGCGATACCCTTTAGCCTGCTCTTGCATAATGCTTTCTGTATGAGCAATCATTAGTTCATTCTCATCGTTTGTTTCCCGATTACCAAGGCAATAAAAATTCAAATAATCTTATGGATGGTATGATTTTGACGACCCTGAATTTTGAAGGGCCTTCGCAACAACCTTGTACATCATTTGCATTGTTTGTGACTGCCAGAAAAGTATTTCCTGCACAGATACACTTTTAGGGTCCCATTCAGGCCACGAAGATTAAAATTCTCCACCAAAGCTGACTAACTTTGCAAAAACAATCTGTGCATATTACTAGCTAACAGAAAAATCAATAGGAGAAGGTGCAGTCATGTTGCAGGCTTCCAATAGTTACAGATATCTATCAAACTGGAATACACAGAATGTGACTTTTCTCAAGCAATTGAGAATGAAAACTATTGATAGGTTTCATGAAGTTCTTGCACCATCGGACATATTGAAAACATGCCCAATGGATATTTGACTGAAACCCTATGCAGTACCTGCACTCTGGGAAACCAGTAATAAATAGCTTTGTCTGGTTCCAACGTCTCTTACATATCCCACTTTGAATCCACGATCTTGGCATCCGTTAAAGGATCTTTTCCTATTAGTTGGATAGGTGCATCAAGTTTAGGAGGACTCATGCAACGCACGAGCGGCCAATGTATCCCACGGAAGAAAGGGTGTTGTTTAATTTCATGTGCTCCGCTTTTTGACCCCAATCTATTTGCAGGGTCTCTGTGCAACAATCTATGTATTAATTGCCTCGCAGCCAAGCTTGCCGGGATGCTACTGGGAAATGTGAGATCCTTGTGAAGTATTTTCGCAAATGTATTTTGCCTATTCTTTCCTCTAAATGGCGTGTGCCCATAAAGCAGTTCATACAACAAGATCCCAAGAGCCCACCAATCAACAGCGCTACTATGACCTGTGCCAGTAATGATTTCCGGTGCGATATATTCTTCTGTCCCTACAAAAGAGTTTGAAGCAATTGTTGGTTCTGCAACAAATGTTGGAGGTGGTTCATTTTTCATTTTTCTTGTCTTCCCTGGAATCTCTGTATACTTTATTAACTGTGGTTTACAGGATGCCAAATATGATAAGTCGAAATCTGTCAATAATAAATGCCCATCGCTTTGAAGCAACAAGTTTTCAGGCTTCAGATCTCTGTAAACAATCCCTTGGCAATGAAGATACTCCAAAGCGACAACAACCTCTGCTACATAGAATCGAGCAGCATCTTCACGAAGAACCTTCATAGGTTGTCTGTCTACGAGCATGAAAAGCTCTCCTCCAGGGGCAAAATCAGTAATTAAGCACACGTGTGTCTTCGTCTGAAAAGATGCATAAAGTGTTGGAAGGAAAGGATGGTCCAACGTTGCCATTATTTCTCTTTCGATACAAGCTCGATGCACCTTATTACGGTTTAACATCACTTCCTTTGTCCATTGCTTTCATTGCAAACAATTCACCAGTTTCACGCAATTCTACCAAATGAACATTCCCTGTGTCGCCGGACCCTAAAGGCCTGATAGGTTTGAAATGCTTCAAACCTATTTGCTCACCAACCTCTTGTATCTTCTTTATTGCTTTCCAAGAAGGGTTATTCATTTTATGGGGCTTGGGAATAGCTATGGTTGAATGCACTGCCCATAGGTCCTCGGGTCTCAAGTTTGCATCAAGAAGCTCTCTCACAGCATCATCAACATTCCCAGCAGTTGCCTTAACCAATTTTGCACTTTCTAACTCTGTTGTCTCCGAAAGACGATTTTTAAGTGGTTCTACATGCTCACTTCCATCGAGTTGAACTGATTTCCTCTGTTTCATCCCAGCATCACTTTTTCTTGATATATCATTTCTTAGGCTCGTTTGGGAAGCATGCTGACTAGAAGTATCAGAATTAATCTTCTCAACTTTCGTGTCTGCTATAGATTCAAGATGCAGTGGTGATAGAGTTCCCTCAGAATGGGATGCACTCATTTGAGTTGTAGACTGTGCAGCTGAATGAGGATACTTTACAGCCTGCAGAACCTCTGTGGCAGAACTCACAGCCATGTCTTTCTGACGGGCATCATATCGAATTAAAGACTCTGGTAATCCATTAGGCCGTAGTGCCCCATTCTTTGAACCTTCTGTATACTTGCTCACCTCAACTTGCATTCCTATGTATTTAATAACTTTCCCACTGCCATCCTTTATGGGTGTGATAGTAAGAAGGTTCCAAAATGGCTCCCCATCCTTCTTATAATTCAGCAAGCGTCCACAGTAGCTTTTCCCTGTAGCCACAGCTTCCCGTATCTTTGAAACTTCAATAGAATCTGTACCAGCACCCTGAAGAAAGCGGCAGTTTCTTCCAATAACTTCTTTTGGAGAGTAGCCAGTCATGTTGAAAAATCCAGCACTAGCATATACAATAGGATAATCTGGTTTGGTTGCATCTGATACAACAAACGTCTGTTGTAACATGGACAATGCTTCCTTTAAGTCCTTTGAAACCCGTTGAACAGATGTTTCACTTCACTGCCAACGTCCTCAATTGACCAATAACCATCGGCTCTTTTACAACATACCTTGCCACTACTTGCTACCTCTGACTCAAGTATTCAACCGGATAAAAGGGCGCTTTCAGTCCAGCGATTCCTTGACTAAGTACCCAGATCTGAGTAACCAGATGTATGGAGAGCTGTAAAACCAAATGATAACTGTAACAAGACAGCTTCTAGACCAAATCAAACAATGGATATGATTGCTGATGATGTTTTGAATTGTGCTTGTGCAGGGATAGGAGTTTTGAAATCGCTGCCAGTTGAAGAGCTGAAGATAAATTACATAATTTAAAACAACATATTAATGATTTCTTTTTCAAAACATGGTTTTGAAGAAGAATCAATCTCTGAGATGAGACGGAGTCTAACACCACCAATAATGACAATGGTCCTCAAGGTAATATCAACACAATTCACGGAATGTGAATAAAGGAACTAAAGTCAAACACCCGTGAATTCACTTGATCGAAAGCTAATGATGTGAACTTGTCATCGAGTGAGAAGAACTTGCCATTAGGGCATGCAAGCTTTAAGGTATTGGAAGGGAGTTTCTCGATCAACTTCCTGGATAATGAGATGAAGTCAACAGGAATTGACCATTTCGAAGGAGGGTCATAATGTGTCCCACATCATCGACATGAGACAAGGGGATGCAAAATGATTTTGGATGATACAGAGAATCATGGGTAAGTGTAACTGCAGAAGGATAACTCTTGAACATATCGGTGACACAACTCCAGAGTTTGGAAGTTTTTGGATCCATAGGATCGGGGGTCATGATGACGTGGCAGAGATCAAAAGGAAGGAAAAAATAAATGGCCCAACCCAGGAAGGTCAACGATAAAAAGGAGGATATCCCAACCCGACACGAAACAGAAAGTGTCATGTTCAAGAGTGAGCTGCCAACACGATTAATCAAATTTCCAAATTTTTCCCCACCATTTCTTGCAAGTACCCCAATTATTTTTTTATCGCAAGATTAAAGGGGATAGCATGTTCTTGCACTATAAGTCCACCCTTCAGATGAATCTGACCTAGTAAGTTTAACAAGCCCTAGGAAGGAGAAGCTCATGTTCATCATGGTGATGAATCCGATGTCATTTAATATTTTAACAAGTCTGACAAAGGTGAAACTCAGTATATTTTTCATGTTTAGAGAGTTTGAAAACGACACGGAAAAGAAAACTCCACATGGTCCCTTTTTGTACATTTGTGTCTCTCAAGCCTGAAAAGGTAGAAAATGATACTTGAGAGAACCACTTGACCATTTCAGTCAAGGAGTACCTTTTTTGTAAATAGTGCATCCCAGCCCAAAAATGGGTAAATGTATACTAGGTGCACAACGTTTCGTGGATCCGACTAGTTTAACTAGGTCCAATTACCTTCTCTCAATCTCCAAAATGGCTTAAAATATGACTTTCATCCACTAATGGAGAAGAGACATTAGATCAACCCTCTTGCTGATCTTGCAAGAAAGTGTTCCTTAAGCTGATCTGGGGCTCAACCAAGCCACAATTAAATCTTACCTCTTTATGAAGAGGACTTCTAGGAATGTAGAATTAATTTAAATGCAAAATTATTCTAAAATGCAGGCAAAAAGAACTAAATCTTAATCCTATCTCAATTAGGCAGATATAGATCTAACCCAACCAAGAGCAAGATATTTAAATAATTGGGATTTAAATATGTCTAGCTTATGATGAATATCAAGATAATGAAGTAGTTCAATTAACTGACATTATGAATACCAAAACACATTCTTTTCAGAGACCTCTTAACTGAAAGTAAACCCCCCATTTTATTCTCTTTTACGAGTCAAAAGGTAAAAATACTCGGCAATATTTTCATTTGAGTTTTACAAGTCGAGAAAAGAGCTAAAACGTGACTCAATACCATCATCAAACATCCATCACATGTAATTGCGCAAAAGGTAAAGGCATTACCCAATCCTTGAGGAAGAATAGGTCAAAAATACTTTAAAACCCCTAATATTTCATGAAAATTTGAATAAAAGGAGGGAAAAGTAAATAGTTTTTTACCATTTACCATTTTACCTTTGTGTGAAAAAACTTTTACCCACTTGTGCCCTAATTTTTCTAGAGCAAATCACTGGAGATCCGGGAGGTCATTCGTCGAGCCATTAGTTGCAGGTAAGAGCCAAGCCCTTAAGCTCCATTTCCATAATATTTATTCTTGTTTTTATCCATTTTTTGGATTTATGAGGGACGTTTTGGCCAAAAAAAAAATCACCCTTGGTTGGCGTCATTTTTGGGCACAGAATCACGCCAGCCGAGGGTTGTTAAAATGCCCAACCACGTTGTCAACATAACTATTTTTAAAACAGGTGCGCCGACACTGTGAACAAAGAAAAATCATTTTTCCTCTTAAATCCACCGTTTGAATCCAAATTTCACTTGCAAAAAATGATTATTGACTTGAATACATGGTTTTTGCAGGAAAGAGTCATCGAAAATGGTAGACTGGAAAGGAAGTGAGCACGAAGATGTGGACACCCAAGCAATGGTTTATCCAAACTTCTTGTATGCCTTCAGGAGCTGTGGGCCCCTCAAGTTCTTTCTCACACTAGGGATGCAGGCTCAACCTGAGCTGCTTCGATACCTGATTAGTATCTAGGACATAAATCAAGAGATTTTTATCATTAGTGACCCAGAGCTGGAGTTGGAGACTTCAGATATTTATTTCATCATAGGACTATCCTAGAGAGGGGAACCAGTCAACCTATATGGGTCAAGGCCAATTAGGGAAAGCATATCCATGCTACTTGCCGAACATTGCCCAGAAGCCCTCAAATCCAAGAGTGGCAAGATCGAGATCGCGACTATGTAAGATCTTACATTGGGAGTGCTATTGTTGACCATCAACAGAGTGGTTGGGTCCTAAGCAGAGCATGAAACCAACAAGCTGAATTTTTTGTATGTTATCAACTATACAGCACCGACGATCTTCAATTGGGTGGAAGCCATGAAGATCAACATGAAGCGCCAGCTGTCAAAAGCTAAGGCGAGGAATCTGAAGCAATTTTGCTTTGGATCTGTGCTATTGACCTTCTTCCTAGAGAAATTTTCATTGTTCCAATACCAGCTGACTAAGGTGGAACTATCGATGCCACGAAACCCACAGATGGTCCGTTGGAGTCAGTTGATGCCTAGAATCACCGGGGGCCAGCATATGTCCTACAAGCCCACCTTTTTCTCATGGCTATGATGACAGTTAATCATAGTGGAGGATTGGCCTTACAGGGGTACCGACTTCCGCAGAGATCTAGATATGCCGCTTCCAGATGGGGAGGATTTCGACGATGAAGGTAAAAAAATCAATTTTTATTTTTTGATTTTTAATTGTTATGTGTGTGTGTGTGTGTGTGTGTGTGTGTGTGTTTATAACATTTTTTTTATCAACGCAGATATTGGACCAGAACATCCTGCCAGGATGTCCCCGATAGCCAAGTGCGTCACTCGCCAATTTGATGTCGCTCCTTATCATAAAGGAAGCGACAATGAGGAGGAGATTGTGAGGAACCCTGAGGGGTTAACTCGAGGGATCCCATAGTATGCCCGGGTGGGAGACATCCCACACCAATACTAAAGGCATATAGGGGGGGTATCTAATCAGATCCGTCGATTGCTGACTCATGTAGCATGACCAGTTTCATGTTACCATGATCACCATGCTGATTAGTTCCTAGGTCCAAAATTTACATTTTTTAGGCCTGTGTGCCATGGATATATGATGCCTACGAGTTGTGGATGTTATTTGAACACATTATTTTTTGGAGTTTTGATTTATCAAACATTATCGCCATATATATACATTTTATTTTCTTGCTTACTATGATACAAATGATTTGTTTTATTTTTTTATGTGTTTCATAAATGTCTATCCAACACATAATTAGCTAATGCATCTGTCAATGTATTCATGTGTCTGGGAATATGATGATATGTAATGTAATCAAAATTTCTCTCTAGTAGATGAATACATAGATACATTCTCAATATTTAAGGGTTTCTGACAGAAGATTACCCGTTGAGTTGAAGGACAACAAGCTGTGAATCCAGGTTGACAACCAATTCCCGAATGTCAAGAGCAATGGCTTCAAACAACAATTTGATAATTGTGTTGTATTCAGCAATTTTAATAATTGTATGACCTAAAAAATACCTTGAATATCGATCAACTCACCACGAGGGTCAGAAATGGTCCATGCCATGAAGGATAGATTCTGGGTACTACGGCAAGCACCATCAACGAAACCAATGTGAGGAGTCACAGACATCTGCAAAGAAGGGAAAAAACATAGTAAACAGGAAAGTTGTTTGAAAACTAACACACCAAAAAACACTGCACAAAAATGAATAACAGACTAATGTACACAAGTAACCATGCAAGATGACCTAATCATAGTACTTTGTGAGATAGTCCATGCTCTGACTTGGGTAATCAATGAACACAGATGACTACCAAAGTTTTACCATTGACATGATGAGTAAGTATCGACTCGGCCAAATAATAGAGTAGAACTCGTATAAGGTTTTCCCCCATGCCCCCTAGAAGAGGGAGGGTTACGAGTCAAATGACAACCCCATTGCAATAATGGAAAATCGGTAAAAACTCAGATAGGGAGAAAAAACATAAATCCATGAGGGGATAAAAGTGCCCTCAGACGAAACTAACATGTCAGTAGGCAAAGGAGAAGAGAACTTCTCAAGACACATAAACATGACTGTTGGGATAGGTAAGAATGAGGAACAATGATGATTATCGTTCCATGTTGGTTCCTCTAGAGACATTACTTCCATGATACTCTCATCAGCAAGAAAAGTCTCAGCTAAGGGATCAGGAGATTCCAAAGCACCATGCCATGGGGATTGAGAATATGTATTAAGAGATGTCCTCGAAATAGGAAAATCAGAGGATACGGAACTTGAGGCTGAAACAATTTCCACATAATTGATTTCGGTGGGACTAAGTGGCATAACCTCGCCCCAAGTATCAACAAGATCCAGTGAAGGTATGACCCAAGGATCAGACTCGACCGAGATCATGTTGAAAAAGGAAACATCAGGAGGTGGGAGCGGAAAAATTCTTGCCCCCACACTCTCATAAGGAGCACCAGTGTGCTTGACATACGAAACATTTCCATCTCAAGAGGAAGAGTCAAAGAAGGACAGTTGGTCGACTATGATGATCTTCCCTTGATGGGGAAAATGAATCACACGGAACAAGGAGGAGGCTACAGCATGCATGGCATGGGTCTAGCTCCGTCCGAATAGAAGATTATAATTGAGATTAGCGTCAACAATCTCCACCTCGACGTGCACTGTCTTGCCCTCCAAAGTAATGGCAAGGTTGATTAAGACACCGAATGGTCATGAATCATGCCCATCGAAAGCTTCCAAAGTGTTAGGGGATTGGTTCAGAGTAGGACAACCAATTTCCTTCCAGCAAGTGACTCACATGATGCAGCTAGAAGCACCTTCATCGATGACAATCCTATGAATGGTTTTCTCATTGATGATTACCTAAATGAGAAAGGCAATCTAATGAGGCAGTCGTGAAACGTGGTTTTCTAGATCAAAACATATCAAATTAGAATCAGTAGGATCAACACCTCCAATAGCCGACATTAATGATTTCCTATGAGATGAACAACTTTGGAGTACCTCAAAAGCAGACACAGCTGACGGTGCCTGAGCCAAATTCTCAACAATATTAAAGTTTTGGGCAGCTTGAGCATTGGGATTGTATGAGGACTTCCTTGGCACACCTCGAGAAAGTGGTTGAATGGTGATATCAGGGTTAGGGCACTCAATATGAAGAGGGCTAGAACTAGACGGGGCAGAAGAAGAAGGGGTAGCTTCTTTCTCTTTCCTTGTTGTCGGAGTAGGAGTTTGATAATCTTTTGATCTAGTAGACACATTAATAGGTGTACTCATCATGAACACTTCTAATCCTGAGGAAGCAAACGATTGAGGTTGGTCTACCATCTGAGTCTGCTGAGGCAAAAATGGCTCTTTCAGGACAACTCAGGTCCCTTTGAACAAATGACTAACTTCAGACTGTCGGGGACAATCCTTAGTATAGTGATCCTCCTCACACATGAGGCACATATACTTAGGCTTCTGTTGTGAAGAATCACCAACAGACGACTTAGGAGGATCATGTTTTGCGATATCATCTTTACCCTTGCCTTTGCCTTTCTTTTTACCTTTCGAGGATTTTTTTGTTGTGGTAGACTGAACATAGTGGACCTCTAAGGTTTTACCAGGGCCAGGTGAATTTTGGAAGGGACAATTGGAAGCAATGTTGGAGACTGACTTCTGTTGAGAAGAATATTTCATAGGGGTCTGGGATACTGAACCAATTACTCCATCAACAGGAGGTGTAGCCTGTGACTTCGATGTCGTTGGATCGGATGATGGCCTTGGAGCATCAAGTAACAACTCATACAAAGTGCCAAAATAAGAATAAACTAGGTCTAAGTATTGGGCACGAGTAATGACTTGTTCTTTGGTAACGCATCCATCCATATCTATATCGCGAGAAATTGGCGCAACGAATGACTTGGTAAACCATTCAATTAGCAACTGATCAGCAATCTCAAATTTGATCAAGCAACGTCTACATCTCCACTCATGGATGTGCTCAGAGATGTGTGTTGCAGTATCTTGCATGAGCGATGTAAGAAAATAGGTGTCAGTTTCATAACAAACCAACAACAGGAAATACATGAGGAAAGCCATGGCTAAAGAGTTGAAGTCATGATAAGTACTTCCAGGGAGCTCAATGTACCACTTGGCTATAGTGCCTGTAAGAGTTCATTGGAAAAGATGAAGACAAATAGAATCATTAATGTAGGAAATCAAAGAGCTCTAGAGGTGATATGTCATCACATGGGCTTGGGGATCTTCTTCTTTTTTTCCATCGAACTTCAGATAATCGCTCAAAATATTGGACTAAATTGGAGGCCAGTATGGCGAATGAAGAATTGGATCATTCATGAGTCGAGACACATCTGGAAACTCTAGTGTAGCCAAGAACGGAAATTGAGTATTGAAGGCACTGGAGGTCGATAAGTGGGTCCAACCGGAGGAGCCCATCCATGTTGGTAAGGATTTTGTCCCCATAGTGGAGGGTTTTGGCCATATGGTATTTTATTTTACCCCCACTATAAGTTACCTTTCCTGTAGGGAGGATTTTGAACCTGAAAGCCTTGAAACTGTCTAGCCATAGGTTGTTGATAGGCAAAATATGGGTTAAAAGGTTGTTGAGCTTATTGACCTTGGACATATTGGTTTTGATCAGAAAGGAGCTCGAAAGGACAAGCGCTAGAATGATCTTTTAATTTTAATGAGTCAAAAAGATCAAATGACTACTCCGGATGATCTAGGTAAAAAGTATTACCAGGAAACCATGAACTGCAGAATACCTCTGGATGAACCGAGAAGTACGAGCAGACAATCTCCCCGAATGTTGTGTTTGGTGTATCACATTTGCAAGGCTGAAAACTCGGCTTCCTATGGATAATGGATTGCAGCCTAGAGGGGTCTCCCTTTATATACTTGATGGTACGAGGAGTACAAGTCCATAGTAGCATTGTCTAGTGTCGAAGCTAATGACAGTTACTAGGTTTAAATATGTCAGAACACATCTCTATCCTAACCCTTCTAGATGTGATCGTTAGGTTTCAAATGGCCTTAGATTAATTGAGTTCCTTTTAAATTGTTGGACACCTAATCCTCAATGGGTTAATGTGGAAGCCAAATGGACAAAAGGAGTCCAAGAGACCTTGGGATGTGGAACCCAACGGTCACATAATGTACTATAAATGTATATCTCTTGTTAATAAAAATTTTACTCTCATGATTTATCCTTCAGATTATTCTTGCTGCCCATGAATGTTTAACATGGTATCAGAGCAGGCGATTGTTGGTCCTTCTCCAATTTGAGCCACTTGTTTTGTGGTCTCTATATATATGTCAGTTCTGCCTTTCTCCTAATCAGAATTTAGTACAATTTCCACCTTGTAAAGCATTTTATTGTGTGCATACCTACCAATTCTGCCCATTACCTGTAACACTCCATTAATTCATTGTCTGCCAGAAATTTGCTGCCTCTCCTACCTGACCTCTGGCACTGTATATGCTGCACATGACTCTAGCTATTTTAAGACTCTCTTCTGCATTACCTGTGCCCTCTGTCTTTTACAGCCCTGACCCTTGGAATTATACCTGTGATCTCTGGCTGTCGTGATTGTTTATAAACGTTTCGTAAAAGAAGCGATGTCCTGACATGGTAATTTTAGCGCTGGCAATCCTCTAAATCACTGAGTTGAATGCTCTTGAGATCAGCTGGATGAATTGCAATCATGTGGTGTGTAAATGGTATATTGTTCATGCAATGGTGAAATGCCATGATTTTGTGTGCCCTCAGCCCCCATTGAGCCAGTGACACTTTTGGAGGAGCTACGTATATCATGTGATGATGTGAAGCCACAATATATTGCATAAGTCTGTATGCACATTGTATAATTTTTTAAGGCCGTGAATCCCATTTGAAAGTTGTATTCTCATTCAAATTGGTGGGTAACAATTTAAATTCCTAGCTATGCATCGTTGAGTTTGTGAAAGTCATGAATTTTGCGTTAATGGTATATTGACTATGTTTCGAAATACCTTGAAGACCATGTGTGATGGCCGTGTTCAAATGTTGATGGTAGTGTTCAATTACTCTTACATTAATGATTTAATTTGGTGTGCCTGTTATATAATTCTGGTGCATTGATAATTCAAAGGCCTGGCATGTTTTAATACATGCGTTTTTAGCTCTTGTTACGTTATTCAACTCCACGCTGCTCAATCCACTGCACTCCCCAATCTGGCAATACCACCCTCCAATCCATTGCCCAATCCATGCCTCTGTCACGCTACCATACATCACTCCCACTATTACACTCCTTAGCTCGCAGTCCACCAGTTTCTCGTGGCTCTGTAACATAGTATGCTCCAAATACTATAACACCCAAACACTATATCACTCCCAACGTTGTATGCTGGTGCACATTTGGGATATGCCATACCACGTTTTTTGTTTGATACACTACCACTATTTGATTCCACTCCTAGTTATTAGCATTGTAAATACACTCTTGTTCGACATTATCCAAACCGCCTCCTCCTACGTTCAACGTTGTGTTAAACAATGCAAGAATAATTCAACGTTCAACATTGAGTTTCTTTACCAGTGTGCCGAGAATTTCATAGTTGTGCCAAATAATAATTCCCAAGATTTAAGAAGCACGAAATTCATCTTGGAGTGATTATTTGTGACAATTTTCTCAGCTGAAGGATGCATTGGGTACTGAAGGTAAATTATTCTCTACTTTTGTGATGACTGTGAGCACTGAAGAGACACTGGAAGGCAAAATCTCCCTTGCGCTAGCTCACATTTTTTCCGTAACTTCATTTGCTGGGACTGTGTGCCAATTTGCGTCGTATTGCTAGTGTATAAAGGATGTGTCTATGAATCGAAGAACTGAACCAAATAACCAAGGCTCAAAGGGAATGCATGGCGACCCTTCAGTGCAGCGTGGTGGTATAAAAGAGGATAGTGAGAAGAGCTTCTTCTAGGTGTTGGTGAGAGGTGGTGTTGAACGTTGGTACATGATTGAATGTTTCCAGTCAACCTTGTCCAAAGTAATAACTAACTATGCCTCTTGAATTTTGCATGTTTGGTGTGAGCCTCTTCATATTCCATCACACGTACCTTTAACATCAAATCTCCATAGAATACATCTTTGTTTCTTAAATTATAAGCTTGGGAGACTTGTTATAGCTCCAAATCTCACTCTTATGGTTTTTGATGCTGCACTCATGGCCTAGGGCAACCCCTCCTTCCAGACCTGGTCCAAAATTTAAAAAACAGTGTTTTATCCCTTATACACGACATTGCCTTGAGTTAAACGCATGGATATGTGGGTAGGCATATAGCCAACCCGCGTATATGTATTAAAACACTTAAAAAAATATAAAACTCCTTAATTTCGGGCGGAGATCGTGCGTTTTACCTGTTGATCACCTGTTAGTGCCCGTGGCCCAACTGTTCCCAACCAACTCCCAACTAAAAAACTACTTTGGGAGAGGTATAAAAAGACCTCAAAGGGAAGGCCTAAGGGAGGAGAGAAGAGAGATAAAGGTTATTATACTGAGATTTTTCCCCTGACCAGGTCTGAAGACCCTTGTGCCTTCTGCACTTCCCCCATTTGTACAGGAAACCCTTGTT
>APFE030496204.1:0-15998 GCA_000404065.3 Pinus taeda
CTCCCTACTGTGCTATAAACCACATTCACCTATACTCATGCTCCTCAAAATGGCTAAAAAACCCTCTTTGCCTAAGTTAAATGAATCATCGCGTCTGTTAATAAAATAACCGCGCTGACATGCGGAGGTCAGTGTTGCTGTTGCGATGTCAGCGCGGAAGCACACGTCTTTTCCACGCTGGTCCCATTTTACGGACAGCGCACCCTCCGTTTGTCCTGTTGAGCACTGACCAGAACTCCTCTGTAGTTGGTCTGCGATGTCAGCTCGCCAGCCCAGTGTATCACCCGCGCTGATCCTGTTTGGGCGAATTTGAACCAACCTTCCAGATCCCTCCAGACTTGGTTGTTAGCATTTTTGAGGTCGCCATCCTTTCTCTGGTATGTCTGTTCGACTAACCATCCACTTATCTTGGGGGAAAGCTCATCCTTTCCCTATTCATGGAGACTCCTTCTCTTTATAAGCCTCCTCCATTGCCCATGAGCAGCTAGTTTGGAACATATAGACTTTGATTGAGGAATTCTTAGTGCATTAGTGCTGCTCTTTGTAGGCATTTGGAGTGTTGTGTGAGGATTGCTTTGAGCTTGAGGAAGGTCATGAGCTTGTTGCTTTGTATGTGAGAGAGAGACCTCTTTGACTTGGGAGATTTGCTTCAAAGGTGAATGCTTGGAAGATATGCTGGCTGGACCCTCTAGAGAAGGACTCAGCGCCAGGACTTCGGTTGTACCTTACTCTATTTTCTGTTAATAAAGATAGATGACTACTCTTATGGTTCCATTTACATTTGTTCAATGAATGATTGATGTAAATTGTATCCTTCCTGACTGATACATAGTTGTTGTTAGTAGATTTTACACTTGTGTTTTCTCTCTTTTCCTTGTGCAGGTGTTCATCCGCGAGGATAGCGGGGAATTGTGATCGGCTGGAGCGAAGGAGCGAGAGGAGTATCTCTTCGACAAACAAGCGTTGGAATCCAAGTAGGTTACTCTCACCCACTTGTTAATTACAACTAGGAACCTGCAGTGTAGCATTGTTCGATTGTTGCTAGACCCCTGTTGGGCTAGTAGGGATCGCCTCTATCCGTAGAGGGGATTTACCTATACAACAAGGTCCTTCTTGGGCTTAGTTCTATACTACCATTGATTCATTGAAGGATTTTCAAAAATTTCTTTCCCATGATTTAGTTACAAAAGAAGGGACCAAATTTCCACTCGAGAGCTGAATGTGACCAAAGCTTTGAGCAATTAAAACATCGACTTACTATGGAACTGGCATTAAAGGTGATCAATCTAGAGAAACCTTGGTTACCAAGTTGATCTCTACTATTCCTCATAATATGATTTGTTATAATATGATATGTTATGCCATGAGGGAGGCCTGAGAGAGTAAATCGAGCTTCCCTTTTTCCATTTGGCCTGTTAGGTTTTCGTTGAGCTTGCTCTTCAAATGCTTGACTCTAACTTGGGATACTTTGTTTATTGTGTAGTCATGCATAACCATATGCCTTGGAAAGTTATTGGCCATGTTTTCCTTCTTGAGGAGCTTCTCAAGGTGTCCATTGATCTTATCAAGCCAATATACCCTATCTTCATTGATTTCTCTAATGATTAGGTCATCTAACATAATTTGTTCTTTTGGTGGAGAAACCTCAATTTGTAGCTCAAGTGCTATCTTGGATGATCTTGTTCTTGGTCTCCCTAATGTACTTTGTTTTCCTTTACCTTTTAACACTTTCATTTTAGCCACTGCTTTCTCCCTTGCATCTTCCTTCCTTGAAACAACTCCCCGTTTATCTTGGATCATTTGGTTCACTTTCAATTGCATATTCTCTTGCTACAAGAATGTTATTAGAGTATTTACCTCTACCAATTTTCCTTCCAATCTCTTGATCTTAGCCTCCTTATCCCTTATGATCTCATCTTCAATTCTATCCTAATATACTTTCTCCATATCTGACATATTTGTACCTCGATGAGAGGACTCCTCATGCTTTGAGAAAATTGTTTGTTCACATGTTGTAGGCTTGTCCATTTCAATAATCCTTTGAGAAAACACAAGCCTATCACCTCTCACATATGTATCAAATACTTCTACCTTGTCCTTCGTCTTGGTTGGTCTGCTTGAAGAAGCAACCTCTTACCGCACTCATGAGCTTGAAGGTGTTTTTTCACCACTAGACCTAGGAGAAGAATATGGAGGAAAAGATCAACTTGAAAAGTGATCCCAAGAGAGATTTTCTTGTGCTAACTCATGAAATGCTAGCACTTTCACTAGGCCATGATGAAACAAACTAGTATGGTGATTCTCTCTGAGCTTTTGCACCTTTTCTCTCATTTTAATCACACTTTTGTACAAATAATGAGACAAATTGATTTGCTGAACATTAGTGAAATTAATCAAAAGCTTCATGTGTTACTTATACACCCTAGAATATCTACTCTCACATGTGAATTTCTTCATGATCATTTTCATCAGAGGGGTATATCTATCCAAAAAATGCTTGAATGGAAAAATATATGTTGAAGCTACCTTGTATGGTTCCTTTAGGTACTTCTTGTAATTTTGAAGGTCAAGGTATTCTCTCTTCAACCAAATCTCTCGAGCATTTGGAATCCCTGCAGCTGCGGAGATAATTTTGCATGAAACATTGAATTAAGCTCATGCTATTGTCACTTTGTTCTTTTTAAGTTTGGTGGCAAAAGAACTAGTCCATTGGTCATGATACTCCAATTCTTCAATTCTTTGGCAAAATGTAATACAATGTGCATCTTCAAATGATCTTATAATGAAGGGAGATGAGTAGACCTCATGGGTTGATGTAGGTTCATGTACGGTCACATGTCCACCCCTATGCCTTTGTTCATAGTTTTCAGATTCCATGTCAACATTTAGCTCTTAGGATAGAAACTAGGGTTTGACTATGAGAAAACACGCAATTGTCAATAAATGTGAAGGAGTTTTAGGGAAATGAGGGGGATAGGGATATGAAAAAATTCCAAGAAAATTTGGGGGGATAGTGAGGGAGTTTAGGAAGTTAAGAAAAGTGGAATTACAGGATTTGGGTGAGTGGAAGGTTTCCAAATAAGGAAAAGAGAGTCATGTAGTTTAAAAGGTGTAGTTTATCCACGGTTTAGGTAGAATTGATGAATTTTGAGAGTTGATTTGATGGAGAATGTCTAGGAGGGTTAGTTTAGGATATATGATGGTGTAAAAATAGATGGATATAGGTTTTAGCAGCACTTTGACATGAAAGTAATGAAAACCTTGTTAACTATATTCCAAACCCCGAGGAAGTAGACATGAGGCATAACAAGCACAACTTAGAGGAATTAGACAATATTTAAACCTTAAGATAGACCACCAACATGTACTAGAAGTAGAACAATGTTAAAATGATGGAGGAAACTATTCAGGGTGATCACAATCTTGGATAGATAATGGAGGAGTTTTGTGGTATATGCATAGTAGAAACATAGTTATTTGTGTAACACGGTTTGAGAACTCGAGTTATGGATGAAAAAAACTCTCTTTGTATGACATAATCGCCTTGATTAGATGAGATGGAGTGTTGTAAAGTTAAATGGGCAAATTGGAAGTGAATAAGAGTGAGTGATGACCCTTTATAAGTGGAGAAAATTGATTTTCCCTTTGCAAAATGATAGTGGACCAACCATAATGAGTATTTCGAAAATAGTGGGAGCTAATTTAGTGCATTTTGGATGGAGACTTGCCTAAGGAGGAGGAAGAACAGTAGGAGCATGTGGTGATAGTTTAGAGGATAGCAGAGACAGTTTTTGATGGAGGGCAGCAAAGGAGGGATCTCGGCTCCCTCCTACAAGGACACGGTATCCAGCAAAGGCAAAACAATGGAGTTAAACAACAAAGGTGTCGTTGGGGAAAAAAATAGAGATGATGATAAGGGGACAGAGGGGACTAAGATCAAGGTAAACAGTAGCATAAGGGACAAGGAGGAAGAAGACAAAACTCTTGGTTCACAAAACCAAGGTAAAAGGGACCATGCAAGCCTAAATTTGAAATCACTCCAAGATTAATATTAAATGATCCTGCTCTGCAAGCACACAGAGAACACATGGCGAACTATGCCATTGTTTGTAAATTCATGGGACTATGGCCCACTGAAAAAGCTTTACAAATGTGGATCAAGTATCATTGGAAGCCCAAAGGAAGCATTGAACTACATCTTGGGTCAAAGGGATTCTTCACACTGGTGTTCTCAAACGTTGAAGACAAAGACAAAATATTCGAAGGAGGACCTTACTTTTATGCAACAGCTTGTCCCTATATGAGGCCTTGGATGATGAACTTCATCCGAGAGCAGGAGACCTTCACCTCAGTTCCAGTATGGGTAAGGCTATATTCTCTACCTCTTGATTATTGGTAAACTGAATCGCTAGCAGCTATTGGTAATAAAGTAGGACGTTTTGTCAAAGTTTTTGAAGCGAGAAGAAGAGGGAAATATACTTCCTTTGTAAGAATATGTGTGGAAATAGATCTATCAGAAGCTCTTCCGGATGAGGCTAATTTGGAAGTTTTTGATGACAAGTGGGTGCAGACCCTGGACTACGAGCATATCCCATTTAGATGCCATATATGCCATGAACATGGACATCTCTTTAGAGATTGCCCTCTCGGTAAAGTAGACAACAAATAATACCTCAATACTTTGAAGGATACATAAAGCTTTCAGAAAGTGGCAAGCAGAAGTAAAGGGGGAAAAAATGGAATGAAGCAACAAGAAAACGAAAGGCAGAAATTCATTCAGAACAAGTTTCAAGTGTTGGATGAGAATGAAGAAAACACGAAATATGATCTATCTCATGAGAAAGATCCTAATGAAAAAGAAAAGGAAGAAGATAGAAAACACTCTCAAGATATGGTACATCAAAATGAGACTACTATGAGTGATGCAGAAATGGAAATGGGCTAGGAAATGACCTAAAGCGAAATAGATCCGGAAGATCATGAATTACAGGAAATTCTAGACAAGGAAAACCTGGATCTGGAAGGATTCTTGAGGCAAGGATCCAAGGGACGAATACAATCAATACCTCTGGAAGAATTCTCTCAGATACAATAGTTATTTTTATGGAAAACCTAGGAAAGAGGGTCGGATAAAGGTAACAGTATTCACAAGTAGGAGCACAAAGGTGTGTAAACTATGAAATCAACTCCAGGATTAGCATCTAGAAATCCAGGAAAGAATAGGGGCAGGAAAAATCAAAATGAGCTCTTGATGCAGTGTGGAAAGATAATGATAGATTCGGGTAAGATGAAAGACCTAACCAGGTACTCTTTCACAAATCTTTAATTATGAATTTCATATCTTGGAATATCAGAGGTCTAGGAAGTAAAAGAAAACAAAGAATGTTAGGTCAGAGAATGAAACTAGCAACACTGGATATAATCTTTATTCAGGAAACAAAATGTTCCATTCAAAAGTTAAAGAAAATACATAGCAAATGGATGTACAGATTTGAGTTTCTTGAAGTGAAAGAAGAAAACACAGTGGGTGACATATTCACTCTATGGAACCCCCACAGAAATAGTATATTAGATGTGGATGCATCAAGAAATTATCTATCTGTAATTTTTAAACCAGTGAGAGTTGTGGACACTTTACTCACCACAAATGTTTATGGGCCACAAAGAATAGATGAGAAACTAAGACTACTAAACTCCTTGGCAGAGCTCAGAAGCAGACATGAAGAAATACCTTGTGTCTTGGGAGGAGATTTTAATATGATTAAATCACTTTTAGAAAAAAAAGGAGGCATCAGATTGCTAAATAAAGAGTCCGAATTGTTCCAAACCTTTACAAATGATATGAATCTGGTTGACTCGGCAATGCATAATGGCCTTTATACTTGGAACAACAAAAGAGGAGGTGAGGCTGAGGTCACCTCCAAGTTAGATTTTTTATCTCAGAGGAGCTTATGCTATCAAATAGAGAAATAACAGCTAAGGTTCTCCCCTTGATCACAGAGGGTTTTGATAATGACAAAAGTCAGCAAGTTGATAAACACCATCAAGAATGGGAGAAATTTTGCCAATAAGAGGAAATATTTTGGAGGCAAAAGTCTCGAATTCAATGGCTCAAAGAAGGGGATCGTAATACTAAATTTTTTCATAAATCCACTATAGCTAATAGGGCTCACAACAGAATCTCTGTGATTTTTAATGACAAAGGGTAGCTCCAAACCTCTCACAAGAGTATCGAAGAAGTGTTGGCTCAACATTTCAGAAGTATCACTAAGGAAAATATTCGAGACAGGGAGCAGTGCATCAGAGAAATTGCAAAAAACATCCCTAAGTTGGTGACTAGCGCTGAGATCCAGTATTGCAGCAATAATGTTACAACTCCTGGGACACCCTTCTTTACTTTTATCAACCCGGTAGTTCGTAACAAACTTGGAAGCGACAGTACTTTATGCACAAGTAATAGCTCTTGCCGCAACTGTCACTTGGTTAGCTAGCACAAGTTCGCTAGGGGCTCAATCCAACTTCTATGAGCTTTGAGAAGAATCTTGTTAACTGATGGATGGAAGCTAACTCGAAGGAAGCTAATCTTCTTGCAAAAAGAAATTGAAAATTGAAGGAAAGAGAAAACCCTAGCAAACCCTAATTCTACCAGCTAGTCCTACTGATGCACAGAAGAGAATATAAGCTACTAAAAGAGATTCCATTACTTCTAGGAAGGTAAAATACACGTGTCTAGACTACCTCTATCTGAAGAAAACATATTTTTGTATTTTGAATCGGTCGTCAAATTTCTCATGCATAGGCTTTCATTGCTCTTGACTGTGCAGAGGTGGATCGACGAGGAGAAATGCTTGGAAGAGGTCGGGAAGGTTCAGAGAGGGCCTAAGGTGTCCCTAACACCCTTTGAGAGAGTTTCACAGAGTTGTGGCTATCAAGAAACCTCATAAGTGAGCTTCTACAGGAAGTCTGCACGGGTTCTACACGATGTTTAGGAATTTCTACAGGAAGTTTAGAAATGGGATTTTGGAGGATGAATGAGTGAGTAAAGATGAAGGAATGGGTATGGAGGTAGATAGGGGTCTGAAGTGGTCCAGGGACTGGTGGATGGAGTTGGGGGAAGGTGTAGATGGCTGAATTTGCTCAAAGAAGGCTGAAACAATGGTTGCACGAAGAGGTAGGGTTATGTGGGAAAGATGACAAACATGGGGTGAGAAACCGAGTTAGGAGATGGAACAGAAGGTCCTGATGAAGTTTGGGTGGATGAAGAAGTGGTAGAGGTGCTCTGCACGGTGTATTTCCAACTGAACCAACAAAGACTTCCATGTAATCACAATCCTAGTTATACCAACCTAATCTAATCTAGCTAATAGTAAAGTGAATGAACAGATGCTTTATTTGCAAGGGAACCATATATATTAACTATGCAACGAAACATTTCAAAGATTTGAACATGTAACCAACTTCTGAAAACGAAAACCGTACACTAGTGATTGCATGGCAAAGCAAAAATAATGTTTTTGTTTGGGACAACAAGGTTACTTTGATCCCAGTCCCTGATCCTATGAGGGAGAGGCGAAACCAAAGGTGCTCGTTGGCCTTTTTCTGGAGCTTTTTTCCTTGTTGATATCCTACCGACCTAATCTAAACATCAAAAGCTTTTCTAACCATCAACAATGACCTAGTTAATCATCACAATTTAATGTGCCTAATCAAAAAAAATTTTTCAAATGCATAAAGGAGAAACAACGATGCATAAAGGAAAAATAACAATACATTAAAGGAGGCCTTGGCTCTCAGGTTGGGCCCAACCCTAAGAGCTACGGCTCCTATAAATAACTCAGAGCTGATACAAAAGAGGACTGCTTATCATTATCAAAAAATAGTCATCAACCGAAAGTTATGCCACAATGGCTACAAGCAAATGAGCTGAAAGTGACAGCACTATAGTGCAAAAAATGCAATGGTTTCAAAAGTAAACTACGAAGTCTGAGGCCTTCTTATTTATACATCACGAGGGGCCTAGCAGGCCTCCTAAATTCAAGGGACTCGGCTGTCCCAACTGATAGTAGACAGTCCCTTTCCCAAAATCTGCTTGGCTTCCTTTAGGATCCGTTTTGGTGGCCTGTGAGCTCGGAGTTAAGGGTGGATATCCTGAGGAAGGGCCATTTAATGTCTAATACAACCCCCTACGAATCCTCACCTCAAGCTTTGCTTTCACATAGCCCATGATTGCTTGGTTTTGCTAGAACATTTGTCCAAAAAACCTGAAATAACCACGTATTAGCCTCCTAGCTAGAGTGACCACCCTTATTCGTTCAAACGACATAAACATACTAAAAAAATGTATAATCTATGAAAAATGGAGGATTGAACAAGGATTGAACAAGGACAGTTAGGAAAAATGAGCCTAATAAGTTACCCAATTCGGGGCTCATCATCACCCCCCTGCTAAATGGGTTGCTCATCCTCTGAGCAAGTAGTCGAGCTCCTTGTCCTTAATTTCTTTGATCGCCTCCCTCACATCCTAGGCTTCTGAAGTAATATCTTCTTCGCTATCATGGAATCCGACCTTCCTTTCCACCTCTTGCCACTGCTTATGGTCCTCTTCTTCTGTGCCTCCTTCTAGCAACCCCAAAAGCAAAGGTGGACTTAACTTGAGGCCTATCCAACTGGCCTGAAGATTCTACATAGACTTTTTGTAGAGAGGCACTCATGCCAAGGCCTCCCTCATTCTACTTGGGGTGTGGTATTCCATGATTTTGAGGTTGTGGGACAACGTGTTCCACTTACGGGTGCAAGCATGAACACAGTTGTCCCCCAATAGTTGCTCCATGTCCTCAAAATGTGCTATGGCCTGAGCTTGATGATCCATGTACTCTAGCAGGGCCTGAGAGTTGTTTGCTAGGTGCTGGTGGGCAGATATCAATGCTGAGGGGTCCCCTGGCTCTGCTCTAATCAACAGTGGTTCCTGTAGTTCCCGGTACATGACATTTCTGACCTCTACTGCTCTCTTTTATTCATGGTTTAGCCATGAGGTCATGGCCATAAGATGCATGTCCCCTACTACTGTGTTGGGGTCCCACGAGGTCATGTTGGGAAGGGACAAATTATGAAGGTAGAACTCTGATAGCTTGGCCTTGTCTTCTGACGAACTGCTGTTATATAAAGCCATGAATTGTTGGGGGTTTTGGATTTGGGTGATACCCCTCTGTGCCGAAGTGTTGATCTAAAATTGCATCCATTTATCCTTGAGGTATAGGGCGTAGGATTTGGCCGGCTGCCTACATTGCAGAGCTTCCATTGCCCAACTGGCCATGCAGGCCAGTTGGGCCTCCTTCTCTTGTATCTGCTGCTTTAGAGACTGTATTTCTAGGCCTGCTTGCAATTCTCTTTCATGTAGTTGCTGGTTTAGTGTCTCAAGTTTAGCTTGCATTCCTTCCTTTCTTTGAGGCTCTTTTGTGGTATCTTTGGCTATTGTGGCCTCCTCCTGTTGCTTCTATTCTACCAAGAGGTGAGGCCTGTCTTCTTTCCTCTGTCCTTGTGACTGTAGTTGCTGTCTAAGCAGCTCATTCTCTTCTCGTAGCTTGGCCTGCTGGTAGATCTCCACATGCCGTACCCTTGCCAATTCTCTTTGGGCCTCCTTGAGCTTTTCCTCCATAGTACCTATATCCGCCACCCCCTTGGATTTAGCGATCTTCATCCAAGTGTGGGTCCTTACTCTTTCTTCCTCTAGTGCTAGGAAAGGTGGCACAACGAATTTTTGAGGAATGATTTTCCCGGCCTCTAAGAAGTTATAATAAGAGTCGAGGCTAGGCTGGGGGCTCAATTCCATAGTGGTATCATCCTTCTCTTCCTCCAATGATGACTTGGCTGCTTTTTCCTGCATATTTTCGGTCTCCTTCATCCTAGCCAATGTTTCCTGTAGAGCAGCCTTGGCATCTTGTAGAGAGTCCTCTGAGTTCAATTTTTCCATCCTTTCTTTCCATGTGGATGTCTTCAGGCTTTCCCGCTCATATGTGATGGATGTCTTTTGTTTGGATAGGGTGTATTCAACTGTAATTGGTCCTTTGGACTATTTCTCCTTTGGTCTACCAGTTTTAATCCTCGTGCTTCTTCTCGCCTTAAAATACATGGAAGGCTCCCTCTTCCACTTTTCTTTCTACTTTGGAGATGTGCTAAGGGCAGCCACCACAGCTGCTGCCTCCCTAGCTAGAATCTCAGGAGATTCTTCCTTCCCTTGCCCTTTTTCTAGACTTCCTGTAGAAAGTCCTGTGCTGACTGTTTTTTGGCTTCCTGTAGAAACAATTTTTGGATTTCTTGTAGAAATGGCCTTCTGGCTTCCTGTAGAACCAGTTGGCACTGTTTTTGCCTACTTGGCTAGGGGTGCCTTCTCCTTTAGCTTGGTTGTGGTTGCCTTAGGTGTGCCTTCACTTGCTTGGACTTTTTCAGTCCTTTCTGCCCTACTCTGCAATCTCTTCTCCCTAGGTGCTTGTGTCATTTTTCCACCCACCATTTTGGCCTCAGCAGCTTGGCCTTTCTCTTGTTTGTCTTTGTGTCCTTGCTTTGGTGGTCTGCCTGGGGTTTCCTGACCCTTGGCTTTCTTTTCTGCCTCCATGTGCTCCTTCTCCTTGCTAGTGGAGGAAGTGAGTTCCTTGGCCAAAATTCGGATATCATCATCCTTAGACATATTGTGAAAAATCTCCTAGGAGAGAGGGATAGTATAGGTATGGAGTGCATCTTCTACCAGGAGCTTGATAAGCCCATGATGGGCCAGCTGGTCTGGTTTCCCTTCCCTTAGCTTTGTGGCACACTCAATCAAGGATTGGAGGAGGAAGTAGGGGATGCTTAGCTTTTGTTCTGTGGGTAAATCCATTTTGTGCCTGAGTTCAGTTAGAAAACAAAAGTGATAACCATATACAATATTGAACCGCCCTTCACAGGTAATATATTTCATAATTTGAAGGTTGACTTCGCTCCAAAATGGCTGTAGGCTGGTTCTCCAGACCCCTTTCTTATCCTCTGAAAACTGTTCCTCTGGTAAAAAGAATTCCTTTTTAGCCTTTTCACCCAATTTCCTCTCCTCTTTATCCTAGGGTACCCCCATTGGTAGATCAATGACTCTGCTAATGAGTTGTGAGGTGAGCTTTAGGGTCAACCCTCTGAAGTTTACGGTGGCTAATGTATTTGATTTAGGCTTCAGGGACCTTATGAATTCTTCTATTATTTCATCATTGTGACCTTGAATTTTTTCACAGAAGGTCATCTAGTTTGCACGGGAAAATAGGTCTACCACCTCAGGAGTTTCTCGTAGTTTCTTGGAATCTGAGGGTTCCTTTCTAATAAACCCTCCTCGCATGGTGAAAAATGCTCTGTTTTGGATCGTGCTTTGAGCAGAAAGGGAATTCTATGCGAGTTTCCTCCTCAGAACATTGAAAACAGTATCCCTCATGCCACTTCGTATCAATTCCCCAGTTCTAAAACTCGACTGCCCATGTACAGAAGGACAACTCTGCTTTCGCTAAACAGAGTGCAGAGCTAAATTTCTAGCATACACATAATCATGTAAAATTCACATTTTTATTCTCCCACCAGTTAGCCTTGATAGTGTTTCAACTTCTCTACAGGAGGAATTTTCTTCAGGACCCATGGAGAAAATCTTGGACACAAACCAACGAAGAAAATTTCATGCAACCACAAGTAAACTGCTATTTTCGATTCACAGACACACTTTCTTTTAATTTTTCCTACCCCAGCACATCGAATTCACCACCTTTTGAAATATCATGCATGGGAATGGTGTTTGTGGGCCTACCTCTCTTAGAATTTCCAACCTCGACGTAGACAGTCCAGGTTTCCTTGTTATGCCGGGTTTCCTATAGCGCTCCTTCCTGTAGAAAGATTTTCTGACTTCTGGAGGATTTCACGATGCTTCTGGACAAGTCTAAGACGCAGGAGGATTTTGGAACGGGTTGAGAAGCTCGGGCTAACAAACTGCAGAGGAGGAGGACACATACTCTGCTACAAAAACGGTTGCAAGTGCAAATGACAGCGATTCACCATGAGTTATTCGCCCAAGCAATTTGAATTACTGCGCAATTCATGGTGCGGGGGTGAGCTGTCTAAGTTGATCAATTAGCTAAAGTCATAGCCATCATTCTTCGGCGTGTCTCTAACCACCAAATCCTTTCTTCTGCCATTAACCATCAGCATTTTTGTCACACTATCGATTCTCCCCGACTGGGCACTTGCCACTTGTCAACTGCCCATCTCTTTGGAATAACCGGGCTCGTTCAGATCCCACAAGGACATCTGACTGGCTGTGGGTGGCCAGTTGACTAGCCACCCAACTTGTTCAATCCACACATTTCATAGTCATGCAAATTTTAGAGTATAGTTCATGCAATTTGACAAATAAGGTTAGACACTTACCTGTGTGGCCGTGGACGTGTTTTGCAGGCTTCGGGACATGGAATGTTGGATTTTCTTGCTGCTGCTTGGTGCACGGGTGCTGGAGATCCTTTTTCATTGGCTGATGCTAGATACAAGACTTTGGGACCCGACCCTCTGGTGTTAAATGCTACATGCGTCGGCTTCGTTTGATTTGAGCTGCAGGTGTCTCCATAGTATGTGCTCCTGCCGGATCAGCTGCTACAAGATTCCTGTAGGACATCTTGTAGTTGCTTCTCCTCCTGGGATGTATAATGAAATGATTAGGATTGCGGTCACAGATGAAGGGTCCTGATGGAGCCTTGATAGGTAAAGTGTGTGAGCCTCTGTATGCTTGATTTGTCACTTGGAAAAAAAAATTAATCTGAGGAAAGAGAACTCTTGTATGACTGTGCAGGAATACCTAACCAAATTGTTGCAATGGTGGTGGAAGGAGATGAAAAAAGTGGAGGGTGGAAGAAAAGAGTGGTTGCATGCTCCATCAACAGATTTCAAGCTTCAAATCCCTCTCCAGAATCGATTCTAGCCTACCCAAGGCTCTACAGGATGTTTCCTGTAGAAATGTAGAACTTCTTGTTGAAAGTCCTAAAACTTCCTGTAGAAGGTTGAACCTCGACCAGATTGTGTCCAAATCCTGAAAAAATGAGTGTCCATGGAGGGAATGTATGTGAGGATGCCTGGTAACTTGGTACAGACACCTGTCCTTGTTTTGGGAGGCCTCCTTTCTGCACTATATTCCTGTAGCCTGCAATAATTCTTCAGAGATTAGACTTGCTTCTATTCCCTTTTTTATTTCTTTTTTATTTCTTTTTTTTTCTCTTTTTTTTTTTTTTTTTTTTTTTGAGAGAGAGTAGGGGTGCCTCCATGAGGTTTTCACCCAAGGCTCTTTTTATTCAAATTCTTTATTTTCTGAGAGACAGCAGGGGCGCCTCCATGAGGTTTTCACCCTTACTGCCTGCCCTCGGCACCTCAGAGAGGTTTTTGTTCAGGGATATTTTTATTCCTTTTTTTTTTTTTTTTTGATGATGATCAAGGTGTGGTCGGAACAGAGGCAGAACCCTTCTCTATTACCAACACTGATTATTCCACAGTTTAATTGAACTCCTGCCTGGAAAGGGGTTTCCTGTAGATCTTCAGTCGATGCCCATTGAAGAGCATGGGGATGGCTTCTTCACAATGGTCCTGATAAGGACTGAACCATTTTCATTACACTTCTCCACTGTATATGGTCCTAGCCATCTTGTCCTCAGCTTCATTTGAAATCCATGTGTCTGGAGTCATATAGCAGCGCCAAATCTCCCGGCTGGAATTGCTTTTCATTAAGGTGTCGGTCATGCCATATCTTCCTTTGAAGCTGAACCACTTCTGAGTGGAGGAGGGCCTACATTCGGTGTTCATCTAACCCATTCATCTACAATAACGTTTCACGTTGAGCATGGCTGAGATCTAGGTCCAGCTGAGCTGCCATCCTCAAGGTGTTGTACTTGAACTCTATTGACAGCAGAGCTCTCTTCCCGTAGACCACCTCATAAGGTGTGAATCTAGTTGTGGTCTTCCAAGTGGTATTGTAGGCCCAAGTGGCCTCAACGAGGTGATCTACCCAATCCTTTCTGCTGCTGCTCACCACCTTAGTCAAAATCCCTTCTAATGCTCTATTAGTGACTTCCACTTGCCCATTTGCTTCAGGATGATATGGGGTGGAAGTCCTATTCTTGATCTTGTGATGAGCGAGCAAGTTTTCAATTAAGTTGGAGGTGAACTGGCTTCCTTGATTGGTGACTAACTCTCTTGGGTAGCCAAATTTGTAGAAGATGTTCTCTCTTAAAAACTCAACCACGTTTTCTTCTGTTGCTGCTTTGATTGCCTTTGTTTCTGCCCACTTTGTCAGGTAGTCAGTGCACACAATGATGTAAGACCTTTCCCTTGAAGGAGGGTTAATAGGACCCACAAAATTCATGCCCCACTTCTCAAATGGCTCGAGGGTCACTTGAGGCTGGAGAGGCATTTCATCCCTTGGAGTTGGTTTCCCATCCTCTGGCATCGGTCACACTGGCTGATGCATCTTCTGACATCTTGATGAAGAGTGGGCCAATAGTAGCCTGCCTGTAGAATTTTGAAGGTAGTCCTGTTTGCTGCAAAGTGGCCTCCACAGGGTCCATCGTGACAAGTTAGGAGAATGTCAAAGACTTCCTCCTCCCTAGCACAACGCCTCAAGATCTGATCGGGGCCAAGTTTGAATAGGTTTCCCCCGATCCAAGTGAATGGGGCACTCTTCATCACGATTCTACTCTTCTCCTTTGAGGATAGATGCAGAGGGAACTGTGTTGAGACCATGTAGTTTTCTATATCAACAAACCATGGAGAGAGTACTGAGATAGCAAACAAATGTTCATCTGGCATCTGGTCATCCACTATTCCTTGTTCACCTACATGCAAATCCAATCTAGACAAGAAGTCAGCAAGAACATTTTCTTTACCTAGTTTGTCAACGATAGTCAAATCAAACTACTGCAACAAAAGTAACCATCTAATGATACGTGCATTTACATCAGGCTTATTCATTAAATATCTAATTGCAACATGATCAGTATGCATAAATGTTTGATAGCCTGTGATGTAGTGTTGGAACTGTTGACAATAATACTGAGAGGGGGGGTGAATCAGTATTATCTAATTCTTTTACCAAATCTTTCTTATTTATACTTTGAATTATTTTTGCATACCAATACCATAAATAATGAGCATGAACAAGAAAATCAGACAGTCACATCAAAGAACACCAGATATAAGGTGGAAACCCAATGTGGGTGAAAACCACCTGCTGCAATATGTCTCTATCTTCTTTCAAATTAGAAACTCCTTTTACAATGGTCTTGTACTGGTGCAGTCCTTTACCAGTACGCAGGCTGCAACCTGCTGAGAGCTACAACTCTCTCTCGTTTTCCAGTCTCTCCTGAAAGGGAGCTACAACCCCCTACTTCTTTTCAAGGACCACTTTTCATAAATTTTCAAACTAGATCCATATACATCAAGTTCATGTAAATTATACAGACAGCTGTAACAACCAGATCAACAATAACAGAACAGAACCCAGAACACCTTTCCAACAGAAAAATTCAACCAACAGAAGATCTTAACACAGATACGCGGTTTTTTCTTTTACTGGCCTGCGTTGCTACGCAGTTCACCTTATGCTTCTCTGCGTATACCCGCAGATCTCCTTCTTCTGGACTGCGTGGCCACGCTCTGCTCCTTTTACTGAACCGCGTACCGTACGCACCCAAAAACAGTATCGCGCCGCGTACTTCTCAGAAAGTACGCACTCAGAAGAATAATCGCGCTGCGTGCTGCTACAGAAAGCATGCACCTGAACCACTGTTTCCCTGCGTACCTACGCACTGAGCCTTCGCCGCTTCTGCGTACCCACGCACAGAACCTTCGGCGCCTCTGCGTACCCCCACACTGAACCTTCGGCGCCTCTGCGTACCCATGCACTGAACCTTCTGCGCCTCTGCGTACCTTGGACTAGGGCTGAAATAACCTCAGATGCTCAG
>APFE030496205.1:0-28310 GCA_000404065.3 Pinus taeda
GCACGAGACTTCTGATTGGCCACTTCTCTACAAAAGCGACCCAGAATTCGGCCACACATACCAGACACTCTTGGAGGGTTGGCAGGTTACAGATTTTCACCTCCAGGATGCCCTATTATGACACCTCGGTCACCTTTGTGTTCCTTCAAGCGAGCGTGCCAAGATGATTTGGGAAGCACACTACAGTCGAGCTGCTGGGCATTTCGGGGTTGAGAAAACAGTGGCAGTACTGCAAAACTATTTCTATTGGCCGAATCTTCGACAGGATGTTGGGAAGTACATTCGATCATGTATTGCCTGTGCTATTGCCAAACCGACCATTAAGAAGCAAGGCCTCTATATCCCGTTGCCTACCCCTAGTCGACCTTGGGAATCCATATCCATGGATTACATGTCAGGCCTTCCTTCCACTAAGCATGGAAATGACTGTGTTTTTGTGGTCATCGACAGGTTCTCAAAGATGGCCATTATGATGGCCTGCAAGAAGAATATCACAGCAGAAGCCACTGCTAAACTCTTCTTCGAACGAGTGTGGGTGCACTTTGGGATCCCACAATCTATCATCTTAGATCGGGACAGTCCGTTTCTCAGCACATTTTGGTCCAGTCTTTGGTCAATGCTGGACACCAAACTCACGAAGTCCACAGCATTCCATCCTCAAACTGATGGCCAGACAGAGGTTGTCAATAGGATGATTGTGCACATTCTGCACATGTATAACTCAAAGCATCCACGCACATGGGACGAGAGCCTCCCCTATGTTCAGCACAGCTACAACCGAGCTCTTCACAGCTCCACTGGCCATAGCCCTTTTCAGGTGGGTTTTGGATTCCAGCCACTATGCCCCATTGATGTGGCCATGCCACTTGCAGCTACTCACATGAATTCAGCTCATTTCCAGTCCGAAACAGATAAGGCCACCAGCTTCATTGAGCGCATCCAACATATTCGCCAGCAGGTCCATGACATCCTTGAGAAATCAAATGCCAAGTACAAGCAGCGACATGATCAACATCGGGTGCCACACAATTTTCAGGTGGGCGACAAAGTCTGGTTGCATTTGCAAAAGGAACGCCTTACTGGAGCCTATCGGAAATTGAGACCACTCCGATATGGTCCTTACACCATTACTAAGGATATAGGAGACAATGCATTTGAGCTCAGCATTCCCCCATTCCTTGGCCTGCACCCAGTGTTCAATGTGGACCGCCTTCGGCCATACTTTCCACCATTACTAGACACATCCGACATTGCAGAACAGCTCCAACCTACAGAATTAAATCCAGATTGCATGGAACAAGCTGCAACTGATCGGATCATGGACACACAGATCAAGAACACTCGCCAACAGAATATCCAACTGTACCGAGTTGTCAAAGCAGGCCAACTCCTTCAGCAGGGCAAGTGGTTCACCAGGAAACAGGTTCAGCAGAAGTTTCCTCATCTCATGGGGGAGCTCAACGCAATGGGGACCATTGCTTCCTAAGGGGGGAGGAATGATCCAGGTGGATATTGGTGGCCACCTGCCAAGTCCACCTGGACCCCCACCATTGTCTTTTTCAGCATTTTCAGTTTCCTTAATTGTAGCACAACTTACTATTTTTAGCAGTTTTTCGGGTCCTGAACTTCCGGAGCCGTTTTGAGGCCCTAAACGACGTTTTTTGGGGAATCCAAGGTCAACAAGGGTCCATGCAATGGATTGATGTTGCCCGTTCCAACAATGATAGTGCTCGAATAGATCTTTCCAATGAGCTATTGTACGCCTCAAACGGAGATCATATGCTAAAGTTACGACCCCGGGAAGTTGATGTACCAACTTACCCCCAAATGGGGCCCACAGTTTGGCGTTTCATCTCCTAGGGTTAGGTTTTGGAATGTGAATGGTTTTTCATTGTTTCTCAACAATAAATAGGCCTTCGAGCCTCATTGTAACACAGTTCAGAGGCATGTAGCCATCACATCTCTTCTCAGAGATAAGCTACCATCGCCCTAGCTAGTTTGTTCCCATTTCTGATTGTAAGCATATTTTAGTATTTTCCATTAATGAAATGAAGTATTATTTCCGCTGCATATTTGTGTATATGGTTATCTCTGTAATTTGTTGCGTTCCTGTTTAAATCCGGATCAGTGGAAGCATTGTTGTGCGCCATTTCCATTATCCAACCAGAGTGGATAAACAAAGCAAGGGATGAATGGAAAAATGATGAAGAAGTGTGGGCACTCATTCAAAAGTTACAACAAGATCCCAGTACATCTGATACATTTAGCTGGAAAAATGATTTGTTATGGTACAAATATCACTTAAACCTATGTAATAATTCCCAACTCAAACAAAAGATTCTTATGGAATTGCACACTTCTCCCTCAGGAGGGCACTGAGGATTTTTAAAAACTTACCACAGGGTTAAGAAAGAATATTTTTGGGATAGCCTTAAATCGAATATTCAAAAGTTTGCGGCCGAATGTTTGGTTTGCCAACAAAATAAAGTTGAAACAATTAAGACCCTAGGTCTATTACAACCTTTATCCATTCCAAGCCAATGTTGGGTGGAGGTTTCAATGGATTTTATCACGGGTTTACCCATGTCTGAAGGAAAGAGTGTCGTCATGGTGGTAATTGACAGACTTACCAAGTATTCACACTTTTCTGCATTATTGCATCCATTTAAAGCCATTACAGTTTCTACTACATTTATGGAAACAATTCAAAAGCTACATGGAAACCCAAAGATTACTCTAAGCGATAGAGATCCCATTTTCACTGGAATTTTTTGGACATAATTATTTTCTTGTCTCGGTACTAAGTTAGATCATAGCTCATCTTATCATCCTCAGTCTGATGGGAAAACTGAGATAGTCAACAAATGTTTGGAAGGATATCTTTGTTGCTTTGTATCTGATAAACATACACAATGGGTCAAATGGTTGCCTCTAGTTGAATGGCGGTATAACACTTGCTTCCATACTGCAGCAAAAATGACCACATTTATGGCACTTTATGGATATCATCCACCATCCATCACATCATATTTAGGAGAAAATTCTAAGGTTCAAGCAATGGAACATCACATCGAGCATCAACAACAAGTTCTCCAACTCTTAAAGGATAACCTCACATCGGAACAAAAAAGAATGAAACAACTGGCAGATCAGCATCACAACGAAAGAAGTTTTGATGTAGGTGACTGGATATTCCTATGGCTACAACCATATAAACAAATTTCCCTCAAGCAAGATAAGAAGGATAATAAATTATCACCAAAGTATTATGGTCCTGACAAGGTGTTGCAAAATATTGGTACTATGGCATACAAATTGGAGCTTCCTGCAGCTTCCAGAGTGCACCCAGTTTTCCATGTTTCATGTTTAAATAAGGTTATAGATGATAAGCTCCCAGTTGAAACAATATTACCAGAACTTGATGAGGAAGGAAAAATCATATTGGAACCCGAAGCAATGACAAAAACAAGAACTCAACAACTATGAAATCGATCAATTTTAGAGTATCTCATCAAGTGGAAGAACTTATCCACTGAATATTCCACATGGGAGGATCAGAATTTTGTACAAAAGCATTGAGAACTACTAAAGTGTCGAGAATAACACTTTTTGAAAGGAGAGGGGCATGTTAGGTCCCTATAATACTAGTGATTCCCCCATTAGTATTATCATTATATCCCTTATTATTATTATTATTGTGCCCCTATTGTCCCCATATTGTTATTAGTGTGCCATAGAAACCCACTATTGTTATTGTTGTGCCCTTATGTTATTACTATTAGGTCAGCTTGATTATATTGTGACCCCTTAGACTTAAATATATATAAGGGAGGTTTATTCATTTGTATCATCCAAGAATTGTTCATTTGCGGAATGTAAAGGAGGTTTCCTCCTCGAAGAGGCTGAATTCTAAGGCGATGATCTATCTTTTCTACCTTTTTGTGAGCTAGTTTCCTAACATTATTACGAGCTTCTTCCAGAGTGAAGCCAGAAAGGAGTAATGAAGAAGCTAACTTATCACTCCCTCATTCACTTGTACAAGATGATCTTTCAGGAAGAGCCACTTTGCATGTTAGATGGGGAAATGGAAGTAGTATCACAAATAGTAGATTGGTTTTCCTCACTGGATGGCACTTTCCTCAAGGTATTCAATGGACAAAATTCATTGCATCTATCACTGAGGTATTCCATTCAGAAGTTAGTCATCCAAGAAGTTTCATATCATCTCTCCATAGGGTTGTCAACAACTTTCCATAGGAAGAAGAAAGCACATTGGCCAACTCTTCCTAGGAAAATTGTATTGTACAAGATCAAGAGCTTCAAGGTTGTGGATACCAAAGGGAAAGAAATAAATAATTTTTCATTCAGTACTCATGACTTCAATCTGTATGATCTGAGGAGTACCTATAAATACCACTATGCGAGGATTCATTTTCAGTGGCTAAGTAGGACCCTTCACTTGTTGGAGGAGGATGGATGGAGGAATTGTTACAATGCCTCCAAGTCTTGCAAGCCGATTAGGTCTGCAGGAACTTCACATATGACTCTGCATAAGGAGGTTACTCCAGAAGTAACACAAACATATGTGTGCAACCCAATGCATGAGTAGGGAAATAGGAAATTTGTGTGCAGTCTAGGGGGAGAAGGATGTCACAAGATGAAAGTAGATCCAGTGATTATGATAGTGTCTATAGCAATAAAAAATAAAAGGAAACATAGGGTGTAGGAAGTAGAGAGGAAGCAGAGGTAAGAATAGGAGAAAAAGGGAAAATAAGAAGAAGAGAAGAAGAATAAATAAGAATAAGAAAGGTGAAGAGCAGAGGCAATAATACAAGAAGTAGCACATGGACAAGTTAAAGAGATGGAAAAAAACCAATGATTAGAGGAGGAAAGCAAACAAATGTAGGACAAGGAGCTCACTCAAGAGATATAAGAGTTGATTGAAATTCAAGACATGGAGGAATTGGAGCTGCAAAACTAGGATGTCAACCTGATACCAAGTACACAATAGGTCACCATTTAGTCTCCCTGGCCTCTAGAAACGCAAGTTCCAAGCGAGGAAGAGGATATTATTCCTCTCAATGATGGTTCGGTTATGGATACATACAATATGACTTATGATGAGATTAAGAAAAATATTGTACAATAAAGAAAGAAACATTTTCTGGAACACCTCACATCACCTGCATTTATTAGAGAAAGGATGATCGTGAAAAACACCCAAAGAAATTCAGGTGCCATTGCCACAACCAAATTGGCCTTTGCAGGTGCTTCAAAGGCAAACACAAAGTACTTGATGGACGAGAACAAACAATTGTCAAAGAACTTGTAGGTTGATAGGTAAGATGTTGAATAGCTCTGAGCAGTAGCTTAGAACACAACTTCCACACATGTCCATATGGATGATTTAAGGAAGTGATACTCGGTGAAGTATTGACACTGGGAGAGACCATGCAGAGTCTTTATGAGGAGCTTATTGTTGTTCATAAGGAAGTTTTCCACTTGCATGAACTGTAACAACAATGTAAATATTTTGTCAAAACTCTTAGGAATGTATAAGTTTCCATTTTTTTCGTGCATGAATGGTTAATGCAATACAAAGGGGAACCACTTGAATTGGGAAACAAAATAAAGCAACAAGAAGATCTAGAGAAAGAAAGAGTTTAGATAATGATATAGAATTACAAACAATTCAACTCATTCATTGGTAGCATTCAGGCTTCGTATGCATGATTATACAACAACCGAGACTTCTTGGTGAAGTTCCACAAGATCCCATTAGTCTTCTCACTCACAGAGATCAAGTGTAGGAACTGGGTCAGGTAAGAGATAGATGAATACATGGAACAATGGAGATAGGTAACCATCAAAGAAGATCTTGAAGTAAACAGACAAAGTATGCCCAAGTACATTGGTGGCCCTGTCAAAATCAACCAAATTCTGCTCCTACTCAAGAAGGAAACACAAACTAGTTCCAAGTTAGTGTACTCGAATACCATGGAGGCTAGAGTTTGCTTCGAGCAAGAAACCATTGTGTAGTTTTGGGATATCATAATGGAGTACAAAGATTGGCACCACTACGTAGTCGAGAAACATCAAGTGGAAGTTGTTGAGTTGGAGTTTCCACAAACTCAAGCATGATATGTTTTTTCTTATTAGGATTTCTAGTTGGCTCTAACTAATTTTGTCTTATATTGGTATGAGCGTAAATTGTAATATTAATTGTAATTAATTTGTAAGTGGAATTCAAAGTGTGAATGTTAGGATGTGAAGAGTCACAATGTAATGTAATGAGTCATTTTGTAAATAAGTTGAAGATTCACGAGGGAAGTCCAAGAGTCACAAAGGGGAGTTGAAGAGTCACCCCCTCTTGTTATAAATACACCCTCATCTCATGTAAAGGGCTTTTGGGGAGCCAATCTTTTGGCTAGGATTACACTTAGAATCAAGAGTTTGAGAGTTTGTGAGAACCTTGGCTTCTCTGTAGCATAGAGGGAGTATCTTTCTTTGGAGGCTCAGGTGATGACTTCATGTTCCACTATTGGGGATAGTGGTCCATCAATGGTATATGTATGAATGGAACTTTCACTTAATAAAATCTTAGAGCCAACATGTTTTCATGCATATGTTGTAAATATAGTAAGATTATTCTTGTTATGTTTACAATGTATGCTTTTTAAATTACGCCTATTCTTATGAACTATTTTGTTTGTATTGGTACAAATCATGTTGAATGTGTGCTATTGTTTAATTCCATCACTATTAACTTGTGAACTATTTCACATATTAGCTTGTGATGTCTTTATGCTCATGTGCTCCTTTCAAGTTGCGTACTATTATCGGATTCTAAGGGACTCACTCATTTTCTCCTCATGTTTTAGAACCTCCATGCATTTCAATTTACTTTCTGTAGAGTCACACACTTGTTCCCACCAAAATCACCATAAGCCACTCTATGCATTATTGTATCCAAGACACAACATTAAAAATAAGCGCATCGGCAACTGCGCCATATTCTAGATGGGACTCCTACACCAAACGATGTGAGGTATAATTGGAACTTAATATTCAGGAGATCCCATATAAGTTGGAGGTTCTAGCATCATCAACATTTCTAGTGCTAGAAGGAGGGCCAAATGACAAGCTGAGCCCATGAATTATGTTTGAACCTTCCACATCTTTAATGACTTCTTCCCAAATCATAAACCCGACATGTATTTCTAGAAAAACTAATTTGAAAGTGCCCGTAGGAATAATTCATCACTTGTCAAATATGAAATCCGATGGAAAGGGTGGAACAACCATTCTTGAGCACATTGCTTGTTTTTTCAAATTTTATACAAAAAATAATATTCACTACAAGGATATTGCATGCAAGTTGTTCATCCTCACATTCGAAGCACGCATAAAGGAATGGTGTTACACATTTCCCATTTCTTCCATTCACTCTTTTGAACAGCTTTTCAAAGATATTTACAACACATATGACAGGTATGATTACCAATCCATTTTCAAGAAAATCATGTGATTGTGAAAAGAACTTGATGAATATCTTAATGTTTTTCAGGACTAGTTCATTCATTTTTGTTTTAAATTTTATGAAGATCATATTGATTGGAATTTAATGAAAGAGAAATTTGTATTTGTTGTTCACATTTCGATGAATCTGCACATATATGAATCTTTTAAAAGTCTCCCAACGTACCTCATTTATAGAGCTTCTAAATCTTCGATGAATGAAGTAGTTGTTCCAATTGACTCTTTGTCTTCCCCTCATCTAATCGTCCATTTCCATAGGTTGAGGTGGGAGCTTGAGAGTTCTTCCATTGATTTACCACCATCTTCTCCTACCCCACATACTCAGAATTTCATCACATGTTTGGACTACGAATCTTATGTTTGCGATGATGTGTTATCTCCTCATTCTCGATCCTTTGATTTATTTGGTCCTCTTGATTGTGAGTTATTTGATTCACCTATTTCAACTGTTTCTTTTGATGTTCATGAGGATCAATTTTAGGATGGAGTTAGCGTTGAGAAGCCAAACTGCAATATCATTTACGATGACTATATGTGGGAGCCTATCTCTGAATGAGAATCTTCGATGAAGGTTGATCTTTATCCTTCCATATCTCTCCCTCATTATCTTGACATATTCAAGGATTATTTCATTCCTATTAAATCTTTCAAAGAATTAGTTTACGATGATGTTAAATTTGGTCACACTTAGAAATTATGAGATGTCAGTTTTTCAGCTGAATGCAGAGAGAAAAAATATTCTCTTCTTGATCTTCCCAATCCATCATCTGACCATTGTGAAGAATTAGAGGGTGAAATTTCTTATTTTCAATCTTCCCCTTTTCATGATTCATCAGATCATGAGGATAGCTCTATTTTTGATCTTGAACTTTCTGATCATGGTTGTCATGTTCTATTCAATGATTCATCTGATCATGACTATGATGTTTCCATTGTTGATCTTCCTAAGCCACCAGTTTTTGATGATCTATATTATGATTTTTTATAACTTTCCCAAGCTATTGAGGCACTTCATCCCGAGCTAATTGTTATGTTAGGTTCCTGTTGTCTTAAGGCTAGTTCCAATTCTGATTAGAACAACGATGTATCTTTCAAGGATCCTCATCACTCCTTCACACAAATTGAAAATCCATTTGTTCCACAATTTTCTTATCCTCCTTTTGTTTTGCATGATCCCATCATACAATCATTGAAGAAATGATACCTGGAAAGCTCTTTTGCAAAATTTAAGTTTTCTTCTTTCTTTATGTTCACCCGGTTTCAAAGTTCAAAAGTTTGTTCTTGTGCGTCTTTGAGTCGTAGTGTGTTTGAACACCATGATGCATTTGCAAAATGCCTTGCATGTGGTTTTCTTTCATATTTTTTCTGTGTGAATTTTCAAAATTTGAATATCATGGTATGTATTGCCTTATGTTTATTTCTTGTTGTTATTCTTGAATATCTTTCTTGATATACATTCCTTCGCCCTCATAAGTCAGCCGATGAGTTGGTGATTACCCTAGAAGTTTCATTTTAGGTAGGTCTCGCCTATTCTTGGTTAGTGTAGGAGTAGGGGTAGTTTGTTGTTTTGTTTCCCTTTTTTTTGTTGGATTTACTTTCCCCCCGCTTTTTTTTTCCTTTCAGTTGTAGTATATCTTCCACATGAAACCGTGTTTGATTTTCAAAGCAAGCATGGTTAAGTTCACGAGGAAGTTGTGGTATTTTCAATAGCTGGTTATCTGTTTATTACCTCTCTTTGCGTGAATCTTGCATCTTTTAGTCAATACCCTGATGGAAAATACATTCTTTTTTCGGAGAAAACCATAGTGGAATCAAGATGCTTGAATCTATAACTAGTACCACCTAGTTTAATCGATATTTTGTTTTAGGTTCCTTGTCAGCTAAGTTGTGCAGAGTAAGGAGGGGAGGAAACTTTAACAAGTTTGTTAGAGGTATATAAATATCCTTATCTGAAGGGACAACCTAATTTTCTCTTAATAAGACGAGATAGCTCTTCTACCTCATGAAATCATTAAGTTCCTATGCACATTTCTTTGAATAAATGAAAAATGAAAAAAATAAAATAAAGGAAAAATAAGATAAAGGCTTCATTGTACAGAGGTGAAGCAAGAAACTCTACTGGGGTAGTATCCAAGCTCACTGGCAATGGAGCAATGTTTGTGTTCCTAAAGTGACTCCGTTGAGGTATTGCCCGGGCCTACTAGCAGGCGAGGAAACACCAAAGATGAAAACTAAGACTTTGACAATTCCTTTCCTTGTGTATCTATATACCCCTCATCCCTAATTGAAATAACTTAGTTCGACTTGTATTTGTTAAGTGTTTCGTCAATGAAGAGAATTATAGGGACTATATATTTAACACAAGCTAAGCGAAGAAGCTATGATGATCAATGAACTAAATAATACTTCATGAAGAGTTAGACCTGTTTTGCATGAGACAAGACCCATAAGAGCCGAAGTTCTACCACTGTGTCGCCAAGTGTTGTAGTTGCTACAACCACCCTCCAAAAAGTTTCCGATGCTTTGATTTTGGAGCCTTCCTTCTATCCACCGAGGCTTACCTTCTACTGTCATCAAGTACTCATGGTATGTTAAAGAATTATATTTTCATGTTATGCTCGTGACTCTTTGTTTTGACCTTGATATGAAATTTCGCAGCCACAAGTAAACTTCTGACTTGACCTTGCAACATTTTTGGGCTTGCCTCCAAAAAATGTGCAATCTTTGATGGCAACCCAACCTTAATGATGAAAATTGCGCAAACCATCACTTAAGCTCAGAAACTGCACAATGCACTAAGTCAAGAAGTTTCCTATTCCTTGGGAATGACATGATCCTTTTTGGTAGTGTGCATGCAAGTTTCCTGAAAAAAGAAAAAAGAAAGAAAGAAAACAACGTCCCTAACAAAAATGGAATCACTAATTAGTTTCTCTAAGGTGGCTCACTTACTATTTTTGGGACTTTCTGCCAAGTGTCGATTTTTCCTTGAATTTAAGCATGAGTGTCATAAACCTCAATCATTCTAGATCTATTTAAATGACACCCCTAGAGGTCATTTGTATAGTCTATATTAGAACTTTAGCATTCCGAAGGAGATCACAAAGCCTTCAATGGAGTTTGTAGTGCTTTTGTCAGCTTTTGTTGCTTTTTGTCGTTTTACTTCTATGAGAATTGTTTTTATTGTTTCTTTACATGGTTTCTAGAATTTCAATGTATATTAGCTTGTACAAGTATTGATTCAATCAGTAGTTCCCCTTTCACAAGTGTCGCATTAGTTTTTTTGTTTTTCCTATTAGTGGTCATTGTTGCAGAAACTCTTCTTACATGTTTTTTTTCCTTTTGCATGTTAATCTTCTGCACTTGTTTTTCACTGATCTATCCATACTTAGTCATATATGTACTTTAGCATGTACCATCACTCAAATCATTTTGTTTCCCAGACTCACACTTGCATATTTTCTCATCCCTTAGCCGATTTTCACCTTGTCTAGTTAGGCATTGCACAAGTCTGAGGCTCAAGCTCTTAGCTTGGCCTCTGATACTGCAAAATGAGTAGTACAAGTTGACCCAAATACACATTCTATAGTTCCAAGGCCCATGCCTACCACCATTTCCACTGAGACTGTGCAATGCGCAGTATCTCCTAAAGTCTGCCCAGGATGGACTACGCATTGCATAGTCTCTAGTCTCAAGTTTCATCACTAGTTACTAATACTTCCCAATGTGTAGTTCCCATAGCCAGTCTCCATCCTTTCACTTTCTGAATTATGCAATTTTCCTAGTCAATGCATGTGGTTGTTCCTGATCTTGCCTTGAAAGTTGATTTTCTGAAGCTAATTTATTGTCTTCCATGAGAAAATTTTCCTCCCATAGGTATTGCAGGTGTTGAACACTTGTCTTCATTAGTCATTGTTATCATGGCAACCAAGAGAAATGTTTCAAAGTATACCATAGAGAGCAGCACCAGGGAGGCATTTGAGAGTACACCATTTTACTTTCTAGTATACTCAGGCACTCAACTGTATGTAGAAAATGAATTAGAACTCACACGGAAAAAGGTGAATGAAATTTTCTTAGCAAGAACCTTCAAAGAAGATCTAGAATACCGACAGGTGTATGTGAATGCTGAGAATTCAGGGTTACAAAGGGTTGCACCCATCATTTTCATGTGTAGGTGTTATTACCGAGATATTGTCTCACACAGATCCAAAAACTGTGACTCTTTCCAGTACCAGCAGACAGAGGCTTGCTTATTTTCTGGAAGCATATTATAATTTGATGTACCATTTTCTTAAGCCAGAATTGCTTGTGGATTCATACTTTTATGTGAAAACCAACCACTTGAGCACCAAGGAGATTGTTAAAGTTTGGGTGAAAGAGCCAATGATGTTTTGACAAAAACCTACTAACACATACAAGACAAAATCTCGAAGGAGGTCCTACTAGCTGTTGATCATACTATGTTGCAAAATTTACGGTCAACATGGCACTGAGACCTTTCCTGAAGGGTGGGATTTCTTATTGGACCAGGTTGTGAACGAAGGTAAACCATTCAACTAGTTAGATTTATTGGCTCAGCAGTTGCAGATCGATGTATCTAATTTGCTTAGTCCTCCTCCAGGTAAGCTAGATTTTTATTTGTTTGTATATATACTAGATGCAATCTACGCACACAATGCATTCCCTTGCATGAATTGGACAAGAACACCACATAGCGCTTGCCTTGAAAGTTGCCTTGAAAGTTGATTTTCTGAAGCTAATTTATTGTCTTCCATGAGAAAATTTTCCTCCCATAGGTATTGCAGGTGTTGAACACTTGTCTTCATTAGTCATTGTTATCATGGCAGCCAAGAGAAATGTTTCAAAGTATACCATAGAGAGCAGCACTAGGGAGGCATTTGAGAGTACACCATTTTACTTTCTAGTATACTCAGGCACTCAACTGTATGTAGAAAATGAATTAGAACTCACACGGAAAAAGGTGAATGAAATTTTCTTAGCAAGAACCTTCAAAGAAGATCTAGAATACCGACAGGTGTATGTGAATGCTGAGAATTTGGGGTTACAAAGGGTTGCACCCATCATTTTCATGTGTAGGTGTTATTACCGAGATATTGTCTCACACAGATCCAAAAACTGTGACTCTTTCCAGTACCAGCAGACAGAGGCTTGCTTATTTTCTGGAAGCATATTATAATTTGATGTACCATTTTCTTAAGCCAGAATTTCTTGTGGATTCATACTTTTATGTGAAAACCAACCACTTGAGCACCAAGGAGATTGTTAAAGTTTGGGTGAAAGAGCCAACGATGTTTTGACAGAAACCTACTAACACATACAAGACAAAATCTCGAAGGAGGTCCTACTAGCTGTTGATCATACTATGTTGCAAAATTTACGGTCAACATGGCACTGAGACCTTTCTTGAAGGGTGGGATTTCTTATTGGACCAGGTTGTGAACGAAGGTAAACCATTCAACTAGTTAGATTTATTGGCTCAGCAGTTGCAGATCGATGTATCTAATTTGCTTAGTCCTCCTCCAGGTAAGCTAGATTTTTATTTGTTTGTATATATACTAGATGCAATCTACGCACACAATGCATTCCCTTGCATGAATTGGACAAGAACACCACATAGCGCTTGCCATGTATGTTTATTGCAAGATACATTTGGAGTTTGACCACAAAGGAGTAATGGAGAAGCTAACTAATCACTTCCTCATTTTGTTGTATAAGATGATATTTGAGGAAGAGCCACCTTGCATGTCACATGGAGCAATGGAAGAAGTATCACATATATCATATTGGTTTGCCTCACCGAATGGCACTTTCTTCAAGGTATTCAGTGGACAGAAGTCACTGCATATTTTTCTGAGGTATGCCACTGATAAGTTAGTCATGTAAGAAGTTGAATATCATCTCTCCACTGAGTTGTTAGTAACTTTGCATAGGAAGAAGAAAACACCTTGGCCAACTCTTCCTATGCAAATTAGATTATAAGAGATCAAGAAATTGAAGGTTACAGATACTGAAGGGAAAATAATAGAGAAATTTGCATTCGGTAATAGTGACTTCAATCCATATGACCTGAGGAGTATTTGCAAAGACCATTGTGTGAGGATTCATTTCCAGTGACTAAGCGGGACCTTTCACTGATTAGAGGAGGGTGGATGAAGACATTGTTATAATTCCTCCAAGTCCTTCGAGTCGATCAATTTTGCAGGAACTTCACAGATGACTCCATAGAAGGAGGCTACTCTAGAGGCAGCACAAGCAGAAGTGCGCAACCCAGTGCACAAGAAGGGAAAGAGGAAAGTTATGCATAGTCTAGAGGGGAACGAAGCCACAAGATGAAAGAAGATCTAGTCATTATGAGAGAGGTTATAACAACAGAAAAGAAGAGCAAACAAAGGGTCCAAGAAGTAGAGGGAAGAAGAGGAGCATAAGAGCAAAGAAGAAGAAGTGAAGTAGAAGCAAGAAGAAGAAGAAAGGCGAAGAGCGGATGATCTGAATGGAAAATGACATCTACCCATGGTATTCATTCATCCATGGTATTCATTCACCCATGGAATTTACGTACGTGGAATCCACCCATGGTATTCATTCACTCATGGTGTTTTCCCATGGTATTGTATGTGACATCAACCCATGGTATTCATTCACCCATGATATTTACTCACACATGGAATTTACTTGTGGTATTGTAACCAAAAATGGCTATAAGTAACAAGTCACATTTTGTAAAAGGAAAAATGGCCCACCACAATGTAGCCTTTACAATTATTATCTGTTTTAATAAAAAAAGTTTCTTTTTGGTTTTGTTATTGTGTGTTCTCCTATTTTCTTTTGGGATTTCAGTTTTTCAGATCTTGGGGGCCTCTCCCCCAAGGTCCATTTCAAATTTTTAGATCTTGGGGGCCTTCCCCCAAGATCCGGATCATCGAAGGAAATAGAAGAAGAAATAGGGCAAGGACAAGATAAAGAGCTAGAACAAAACCAACGACCAGAGGAGGAAAGAAAAAAAATACGTGAAAAGGAGATTGCTCAAGAGGTAGACGAGTTGATTGAAATTCAAGCCATAAAGGAACCAAATCCGTTGAACCAGGATGTCGACCTGATGTGAAGTACACAACATGTCACCATTCAGTCTCCCCATTCTCAAACAGAGTAGGTTCCAAGCAAGGAAGAGGATATTGTTCCTCTGATGATGGTCCAATTATGGATATGTACAATCTAGCTTATGACGAGCTTTAAAAAAGAATGTACAAGCAAGGAAGAAACATTTTCTAGACGACCTTGCATCGCCTGCATTCATTAGAGAAAGGGTGATCATGACAGGCACTAGGATAAATCTAGGTGCTATTTCCGTAACCAACTTGGCCTTTGTAGGTGCTTCAAATTCAAACACATAGTACTTGATGGCTGAGGACAAACAATTGACAAAGAACTTGGAGGTTGCTAGGAAAGAAGTTGAACAACTTCGAGCAAAATGTTAGAATGCAGTTTCTACACAGGTCCATCTGGAAGAACTGAAGGCAATGATACTCGATGAAGTATCGACATTGGTGGAGACCATGAAAAGTATTTATGAGGAGATTGTTAACATAAATAAGGCATTTCTCCACCTACATGGCTTGTAGCAGGAATGTAAATATTTTGTGAAAACTCTCATGAATGTACTAGCTACCATCATTGTCATGCATGAAACATCAATTCTATACAAAGGGGCACCACTTGAATTGGGAAAGAAAACAAAGCCATAGGAAGAGCTAGAGAAAGCAAGAGTTTGGATACTGATCTAGAATAACAAAGAACTCGCCTCGTTCTTTGGTAACATTCAAGTTGCATATGCATGGTTATAGAACAACTTGGAATTCTTAGTGAAGTCCCACAAATCTCATTAGTTGGTTCACTCATAGAGATCAAGTGTAGGAACCAAGGAGATAGATGAATACTTGGAATAGTGGAGACAGGTAGCTATAAAGGAAGATATTGAAGTAAATGGATAGATTATGCACAAGTACATTGGTGGCCCTATCCAAATCAACACAATTTTTCTCCTGGTCAAGAAGGAAACAAAAATTGGTTCCAATTTAGTGTACCTAGATGTCATGGAGTCTAGAGTACGCTTCCAGCTAAACACCATCATATAGTTTGGGGATATCATCACACAATACAAAACTTGGCACCACTACATAGTCGAGAAACATCAAGTGGAAGTTTCTGAGCTGGAGTTTCCCCAAAATCAAGCATGATACACTTTGTCTTATTAGGTTTTCTAGTTGGCTCAACCCAATGTTTCCTTATATGGGTACGAGTGTAAATTGTAAAATTGTTTGTAATTAATTTGTAAGTGGAATTCCAAGTGTCAATATTGGAATGTGAAGAGTCGCAATGTAATGTAATGAGTCATTTTGTAAAGAAGTTGAAGAGTCATGAGGGAAGTCCAAGAGTCACAAAGGGGAGTTGAAGAGTCACCCCCTCTTGTTATAAATACACCTTCATAACTCATGCAAAGGGATTTTAGGGAGCCAATCTTTTGGCTAGGTTTAGGCTTAGAATTAGGAACTTGGGAGTTTGTGAGAGCCTTGGCTTCCTTGCAGCATAGAGGGAGTATATTTATTTGGAGGAGTAGGTGATGACTTCATGTTCCACTATTGGGGCTAGTAGTCCGCCAATGGTATATATATGAATGGAACCTTTACTTAATAAAATCACAGAGGCGGCATGTTTTCATACATATGTTGTAAATATAGTAGGACTATTCTTGTTATGTTTGCAATGTATGTTATTTAACTTATGCTTATGATTATGAACTATTTCGTTTGAATTGCTACGAATCTTGTTGAATGCATGTTGTCATTTAATTCCATCATTGTTAACATGTGAACTATTTCTTAGGTTAGCTTGTGATGTCTTTATGCTCATGTGTTCCTTTCAAGCTCCATACTATTACAAGATTCTAAGGGACTCGCTCATTTTCCCTTCGTGTGTTAGAACCTCCATGAATTGCACCTGAATTTCTACAAAGTCACACACTTGTTCCCACCAAAGTCACCATATATCACTCTATGCATTATTGCAACCAAGGCACATCATTAAGACCAGTTGCATCGACAACTGGGCCATATTCTGAATGGGACTCCTACACCAAATGGTGTGAGGTCTAATTGGGACTTCATATCATGGATATCCCGTAAATGTTGGTGGGTCAAACGCCGTTAAAAATTCCCAACCATTTAGCGACCTCTATTGAGATCAAGTTCCTTTGACCCCCACGATTGACAATGAAATGCAATGGAGCACCCTTCACCCACATTTGTGAGAGGAAGAGGCATTTACCTTCCTCTAGATCTTCATAATCACTTTGATAGACCCTGGTGGTGGCAGAGATGGCACTGGGTTCCACATCAATGATCTATTTTATCTTATTTAGTTCTAGTTCAAAGTTTGAACTTGTATCTGATTATGAAGCTTTTAGCTTGCCCATTAGTTATTTCTTTGTGCAACATTCATTAGTGTTATAAGTGGGGCTCTTGTGGAACTCGCACCACTTTCTTGTCTATTTTTTTGTCTCCCTAATTCCATTTTTTTCTTGCAACTTCAATGGGTTGTCTTGGGGTGGTCCAACCTAGCTCTATCCTTTGTTTTGTGGTTTGTGGATGCCCTTGGCATGCTTATGTTGTGAAGGGTTCTTAGATCCAATGTCTCACTTATTCTATTATTTTTTTTCTCAATTTTGATAGCATATTGGTATGTTGCATCAAGTGAGGATATGTCCAGGAGATCCATTTTTTTCTTGATGTAATTGTGCAAAAAACCATAGTACTTTAGCAGTAGATGTCACTCAAATTATTTGATACTCAACTTGGTGCTCAAGGTATGAAAGATATTTTTCAACTCTAGCACTGCATAGCCCCTTTCTTGTTGTAGTGTGGTCCATCTCATCATCTCATATATTTCTCTTAATAACTTACAACAGGGTAATATTGTTCCTTAAAGACATCTTTAAAAGATTCCCTAGTGGGTGTGATTGCAAATAGTGGAGATTCCTCTGTGGCCCTTTGCTCACAGTGATTGTTTTACCAATCCTTGACATGTGGAATGACCTTAAGGAGTGAAAAGGTAATATTTCATCTGCTAGAAAACTTATGGAATGAAAAATACCCTTCTAATAGATTTAACCAATTTTCTAGAGCATTTGTATCTATCTAACCTTCAAATATAGGAATTTCAAAATTAACTTGTACCTTAAAGGGGACAATGCCTCCAAAGTGGCCACTTGATGAAGATGCATTACCTATTTGAATCCATTAAAGGATCTGGGAAAAATTATCCATCATCTCATTCCTTTATTGCTCTAGGGATTCTTTGAGAAATATTTTAATAGGATATATTTCTCCCTTGTATTTCTTTTCTTCCACCATGGGAGGTCATTAGGGTCAACAAGGATGATCTTCTAATGTCACAAGCAGTTCGAGCCTGAATTCCTTATACCCAAACCTCGTTGAGGACATGCACATAAAAATAGAGAAAGAGCATATCACTTTGATACCACTGAGTCGAGTTTATGAAGAAAACTAAATGAAATACAAGTTACTAATGAAAAATAGAGAAATACCACAGAACTTGACTTCAATTAAATAATGGAAAATGGTGAAAATTGTTGACAAGTAGAATGAAAACAAACTAGCTAAAACAATGGTAGCTTATCTCTAAGAAGACATGTGATGGCTACGTTCCTTCCTAAACTGTGTTACAATGAGGATTTGAGGGCTATTTATTATGGATAAGAAATGAGAAACTCTGAACATCCAAAAACCTAACCCTAGGAGATGAAGCTCAAACGGGCGTATGAGCCTTCATGGGGTAAGTTTGAATGTCAACTTCCCAAGGTCATAAATTTGGCATACGATATTTGTTTGGCATGAATTATAGCCTATTGAAAAGGTTTATCTGATTATTACAAATTCTAACTACTCCATTTCGCTAAAAAGTGTTGTTTAGGGCCCTAAAATGGCTTTGAAAGTTCAAATCCTAAAAGTTACCAAAAATAGAAACTATGTTGTAAATAAGAAACTATGCCATGAGTTAGGTACAATAGGTGGGGGTCGATTGATATCCACCTGGATCAAACAATGATGTGATTTTTCTACCATTCTCATTTCCCCATTTGAAACTAACAATGGTTTAGTTGTACCACTATGATTTTTCAAATAACCTTGATCCTAGAAAGTGCACATTCACATAGGTCCACCCTACACACATGTCTGCAAAGCTCAACATAGACTCTCTCTAATTGTGGAAGAAAACAGTTAATGGATCTTCCTCCCGCGTCTTCTTCCTACAATCTATTAGGAGGAAGAGATTAGGTATGAATCATAGTTATTCTTAATAAACCAATTAAACATCATTTCATATTGTTCTTTTTTAAATGTATAATATCTATGATCAAAGAATCCCTTCTAATTTGTATCTTCATTAACATAGTCCTTTTCCTACAACTTCTTATTTTTTTTATCCTTCTAATCATCTTGAAGCATATTAAGAGGAATTGGTGAGACACCCATGGCATAGGAGGAAGGGTTGAGAATCGTACAACACAAGATCTCATAAATGTCCAAAAATTCAAGGCAAAGGAACCGAATGAATCCATGGCTCTAATACAAAAGTAAATAATATTAATATTAGTAAATCTTTCAATTTAAAATAACACTCCCTCTCACCCACACAAACACAAACATGCACACCCCTCTTACAATATGTTATGTAACATACCTACTGCGTTAATGCCCATTTAAGGATACATGGTATCAATTGTTTTCCTTCTTCATGAGCTTACCAATCAAATCTAATACCACTTTGTCACATACCTTTCTGAATTTATCCTAACCATGCTTGAAAAAAGTTTATTTTCATCTCTCATACATTTTATTAAACAATTTATATGTAAACCTTTCTTCGAATACTTTGGATACATCCAATTAGGTAGTTTTTTTCTTGTAGACATTTTGTTAAACAATTAGTATGAAATCAAATAAAAATGTTGCTTTGATTCCACTTGTAACATACTAACTAAAATACACCACTCAATCATGCAACTTTTGACTTTTGTCTTTGATGTATTTTATCAAATAGTTTGTATGCAAATTAGAATAAAACACCTTTAATACATTTCTTCAACTACTTTGCACGTAAATAGGAATACATCAACTATAACAATACTATCATATAATAACTCTAACATACAACAATATTATTCCTAGCCACAAAACAACATTTTCATTGGGCCATTTAATCAAATAGTTTGTATGCAATGGATCATTATACCATTTATGCATTTCCTCAAACACTTTTCATGCAAACTAATATAGAAACATCCTTAGGTAATATATCATATATTATAGCGATCATAGTTATGAAAACTGAACTAAATGATTTCCCCTCCTTAGGGTCCCACTTTTAGCTTCTTGAACCTCCCAAAAGAAATTTATAGTAGAGATTCCAACATGACCCATTTAAACAAGAATTTAGGCAACCTATCTCCCTCAACCAGTGTTGTTACACAATTAATACATATAAAAAACTATAGCCAAATAGTATAACAACTATAGCCATGATAAAGTTTCTGAAGGGTAAATGCATGTACATATAAACTTGTTGAAAAGAGAAAATTTTAAATAATCATGCATAAGAGGTACTTATCATGAGTTAAATATTTTGTAATCTATAAATAAATAAGGGTGGGCCACTCTCCACCCAACCATAGGCTCAACTATGATGTAGTGTTTCTCATAGCTAGCCATCCTTGAGCTATATATTGATGCTTTGAGGGAAAAACTAAGATTAGGAATTTAGCACACAATTTTCAGACTAGATTTAACACAAAATGTGAAGTCCACTCTCCTCCATACACAGGAAATAATCTCAATGCTCAACCTTTCCATTTCTTGAGCAAGTCCATAGACATTCACAAATGATAATGCATGTCTACACAACACAAGGGAGTCATTCTTTGATCTCTGCAGTCCCTCATGCCTCCCTTCTCCAATGCTTTATTTTCCACACACAAACATGACAAATCTTAGTCCTTAGACCCATCCATTCCAAGGAAAAAGAACTATTCAATTCCTATTACAAAAGTTTCCGCCAATTCTCGTGCCAATTTATATTTCTGAGTATTGCACATAAAAAAAAGGAAAAAGGAAAATGTTGCTCAATGGATTTTCTCTTTCACTTTTATAAACACACCTTGACCATTCCTCTTCCCAACCTTTCAGAATCTTGGAAATACCAGCCATCACATCAAAGAGAAATATTCCCCCAAGATATATTTTTCCTCTTAAGTCAAGTTTTACACCTCCCCAAGGCATCATAATCTATTGGTTGTCTCATTTATTGAATTGTAGCATTTTTATTAATAAAAATAAAACATTACATCGCATAATAAAAAAATTTCAACATAGCATCAATGTTGGCACCACAATACTTATATAAATTTAGAAAAATTAAAAAGAGGTATCACAATCCCCTCCCCTTTAAAGGAACATTGTCCTCGAAGTTCTCTTATATGTAGAACCATCCTGTGTAGAAGAAGGGATATGCCACTTTCATATCAACAACATTTTCCATGTATTTAGTTTCCACTTTGAGTTATGTCATTCATTTTTCACACTTGATTTACCTCTAAACATCCTCACATTCCAACACATTCCTCCATGGTCGTCTGTTGCTTAATAAGGCTTCCATAGATAAAAGGTTTAGCCCATTTTTTTCTGGGGCACACCTAATGCATTCATCATGCTAATGAGTATGTACATGAATATTTGAAAACCAATTCATTCAAGCCTCCCATTCCTTACAGTCACACACCTTCTAAATTCAGGCATTCCCTTCTCTACCTCCCTAATCCCTCTGGTGGTCCATTCCTTGGCAAGAATTCCTCACACATGAAGAATCTCAAGACTTAGGGAGTCTCACAGCCAAGGCATCCCTTTGGCTTCATCTACATAGCACAACACATTTTCCATAACATAACTCATGGTGATAAATGTATGTCTTAGGGTTCCAGTTTCATCACAATAGCCTTGTCCATAGGATTTTTAGCTTCACAACCATTATCTATCCTTCCTGTATAGATCATCTCAACAATATCAGAAGCATATAGTTTCCATAATATTAATCATAATAATTTAAATGAAATATTCTTCCTTTTTATTTTTGTTTCCAAACTAGTTTCATATAGGAATCACATTTCATAAATATGAGATTCTTATCATGATGTTTGACTCTTGCATATGGTAATACTTGTTGTTTGTTATCATAACCAAAACCATTTCAACTGCAATTTGTCCTCTCAATTAGCTAAACAATGGTAAGTGTTCATACAAAAAATATTTTCTTTGCAATATTTATAACATCCCTTAAAGTGATCTCATAATTACTATACACATAATAATTCAATAAATTTCAATTGGTTTATAAAATAAACTGAAATGAATCTTTCTTCGCATTATTTATTTACATCACAATCATTCCATAATTTATTCAAACATCTATTCCAACAACAAAAGGGTAAAAAATAAAAGATACATATCTCTAAATTCATGAGTAATTAGCTTCCGCTTTTCTTTATAGGATGAGGGATTCATCCCATTTATTCCACTACTCAACAATCCCTCAAAATCATTAGAAGCTGTTTCTTTTAATGACAATCAATTATGCAATTGATTGTCTCATACAAGAATCCATGTGGTCAATGCACCAAGCATACGTATCATCACGATTCATACTATGAATGTCATGACCAAATCATGTTGTAGTAACTCATGGATGCATTACAAATATTATAACAATGTTTACACATTGAAGACTTCTTTCCTTTGTCATAACCCACTTGGTATTAATAGGAAATACTAATCCTTCAATTGCATGTTCATTACGAACAAAATCAACATTCTATGATAGAATCACTTGTCTCAAGCTTAGAAACTATTGGGCCAATACTCATGGAATCATGAACACAATTGCAGTCGCTACATTTGTTTCATACACCCCACATGTTCATGCATGTTATCAATGCATTACCAAACATGTTTTATTTCATGAGTGTATTATTCATTCATTTAATTTTTGTTCAACATGGCCACTCAATGCAAATACACATTATTAAGATTTCATTAAATCATTTCATGCTAAAATTTTTCAGTCTTTACCATACCTCTTTTTTGGATCCATGTAATATATGCATTAATTTGAAAAAGCATACATATGCGTATCGAAAATTTACTGGGGCATGTCCTTTCTTTTGTCCTAACTAGATAATCCAAACCTTTGTTTTTATCATGTACTTGTCTCCAAATCTACTCAACTTGTGTATGAGATGTGATGACATGCATATTTATGTGTTGTTGTCACATGGTATAATCAACAATTTTATTACCCAATTTTCAAACATGAGAGGGGATAAGCACTGGGATATGATGAAGGAAAGTGACTACCCTTTCCAAGTTACTTTCTAGAATCCTATTATTGGAGAGTTAATTGGGATATGCCAGATTTTGGTGATCATTTCTATGATAAGCTTAGAATCCTCTTTGATTACTAGTTTGGAGAAGACGTGAGCTTGGGTGATTTTGAGGCCTGTCTCTATATATTTGAGTTCCATGGAATTATTGCTATTGAGCCCTATCGAATTAGAGAAGATAAAGAGGAACTTACGTTGAGGATCTCGAAAGACTCCTTCAAATTCGACTTTCCCAAGATTATAGTTGGATGCTCCATCAAAGTTCAATTTCAGGAAGAGAAACGGAGGGGGTTACCATACCATAGAGATAGAAGGAGAGAGGAAATATGATGAACATTGAAAGAAAAAATACCTAGGACTTAGGTTCTAGTATTTAAGGATCGAAGCCTGAGAATATTTGGCTTGCTAATCTGGTTCGAACCATAGTTGAGAGACAATCAATTCATAGATGTTTTTTTTAATGAGGTTCCAAAGAGATTCAGAAGGTAGATAGAAGTTTTGAAATATACATGGATTTCCTTAATTTTAAATAGACAAAAGAATGAAACCCAGGAGAAGAGTCCAAATTCTATTGAGAATAGGATTGAGTAAGACATGTTTGTTGGAAAATTCAATGTGGCAACTTATTATATCAAAATTTTCTTAACCTTAATACTTCCTTGTGAATATTAGTTAATCTTCTTTTTGTTCTTTAGTTAGATATTTTCATAAAAAAAATATCAAGAACAAAATATCAACAATGAAGGATACAAAATTAGGCTATCAGCTAGGCAAAACCCCTCCAAGGGGAAAACCCAGGAAATTCTTCTCCTCTTATGGAGTTTGCTTCAATTGAGACAGGAAACCCAAGACCTAGACCATGTCCTTCTCGAAGTACCAATTCATCCCTTCTTGAAGTCATATTCTGATTCTGCACCAACCAGCTAGAAACTGTAACTTTGACCCGCCAACTTCAATACTGCAACTCATCTTGCAACTTCGACTCTGAAATTTCAGTCTCGTAGCTTCTCTAGAAACCATAATCCTGCTTCCTCCTGAGACCTTCCTAGAGCAAGACAACTCCTCCTAATGTTAATGAGGTTAAGGTAGGGTATTCTTCCTTCTAGCTACAATATTTTTCACTTCATCCTACTGCAACTCAGACCTACAACTTCAACCTCTTTTTGTAGCACCAAAATCCATAGAACTTCATATGTGTGAAAGATATTGACCCCAAAATAATATTTTTTGTCCTCCTTGCTTCTTCTAGACCTCCGCTCTTCATTTTCCAGCTTCCCAGCTATAGATTGAATTCTTTTTTGAGAGATTGAACTTCTTCAGTGAGTGAGTGCTAAATGAGGTCGAATTGTTTGTTTATATAGCCTTTCTAGGGGGTTAAATTCCCTCCTTTAGGTCAATTTTTAACTGCGGGATGTGTTGTACTTTTGGAGTTTCCAAGACTTTCTAGACTAAAAAATAATTCTTTTTACAATTAAATTTTTCCCACGAGGGTCTTATAAATCTTACGTTGACTCCTTTGAATCATGATAACAAATCCTAAGACCTAACAAATCCTAGAAGCACAAAGAACATGCTTTTACCTAGAAGACCATCAATAAAGAATATAATAGTAACTGTTTCTTTTCTTCTCTTGTTTGTTACATAGGATACATATTGAAATGGGTACAATAACAATTATGAAGACCAAATTAGTTACATTCTCAACAATTTTTATGCCAAAGCTCAATGGTGAGGGGGGTGTTGTTGGGATTGTAGTTTAAGTGGTGCATTCTTGCTTCCATGGAATTATAGAGAGTGAATGTAAAGGAAAATAATTAAATAGATGTTTAGAGTCTTCCAAGGTTGATTTACATAAGTGGCAGAGGGAATTTTCTTCAAAGTCTCTTTTAAAAAGGTTGTCTCAAATGAGTTTTTTCCATTTGACTAGCAACTATAGGAAAAATGAGACTTTTGGCCATTATTTGCTAACCCCATCTAGATTTCAAAATTGTAGCTTTTGGATGTCTTGGAATCTAGCCTCCAAGTAATATGCTTCCTTGATTGTGAATGTTCCATGAGTTTGATATCCCCATATGAGTTTGTCTAGCTTGTGGGAAATTGAGATTAGTCTAGTGATGATTTTGACAAGAGGATGACCATTCTCCCTCTATAGCTGTAGGTTATCATGCGTTTTATGGGATCCATTGTCTCCATTGGTTTCAAGTGTGGGGATTTATCCAATAGCCTGCTACTTCATGTTTTTCCTTTGTTGTCATATTGGCCACAACTCCTCTAGTTCTAGCAACCTATTTAATTTTTGGATTTGTTGCCAATAATTTTCCTAGAAAAGAGTTGTTTGATCATCACATATTTCCCAAAAACAATAGTTGTTGGATGGGATTCATACCTCGCTTGGCTAGGTTCCATATAGAATAACCATTTTGATTGAAATAAATTCTAATGAGTTGATTCATGAGCGCATTATTACTATAATTATAATTCCATATTAGTTTCCATAGGTCAGAGCCTCCTTGAAGCCATCTCTGCCATAATTCCCCCCCCCGAAACTATACTTAAAATGTTGTGATCCCTTAGGCCTAAACCCCCGCACAATTTAGGTAAACATAATTTATTCCAAGCCACCAAAGCCCATTTCCTTTCTTGATTGACAAGTCCCCAAAGGAAAGTTCTTTGAATATGTGGAGTGAACTAAGAATGGAGTTGGGAGCCATCATTACCAAAAGGGATTGCAAAACAAACTTTAAGAGGAAAAGATAACCTACTATGTTAACGGAATGAAAGTTCCAACTAGTTCGTTTGTTGCTAAATTTTCTTAACAATTTTGACCATAATTTGATTTTCAGGGAGCTAATTTCAACCGAAAGGGTGTCTAGGTCTTTGGAGGGGCACTTACTCGATTGAAATCCTATTAGTCTAGCCACATGTACATGCATAGCACAAGGTGTTTCAGAAAAATAAAATCTAAGACTTGGAGAAATTAATGTCCATATTTGAAGGCTTCAAGATTCATCTACGACACTGTGAAGAACATGAGTTTCTTAGATTGTTGAGATTCCCATTCAGATTGTGTCAATCAAAAAACCATGATGCGAGATGGGGAGGAGTTCATCAAACAATTTGATAGCCTTCACCTTTTGTTGAGACAAAATTGTTTCTAAAGCTCTACCAAGCCCTTCTATTGTTAGTATGAAGAGAAAGGGGGGGAGAAGATCCCCTTGATGGATTCCTCACGAATGGGAAAAAGTTCTACTAGGTGACCTATTTAGAAGAATACAAAACAAGGTTGAGGAAATACGAGCTATGATCCAAGTGTTCCATTTGTGGGGAAGGACAAATGTTGAGAGAATCTGAAAAAGATAAGAGCAATTATGCTTGTCAAAAGATTTGGAGAAGTCTAATTTGATAAGCAAGCACAAGGTTTTTTTTTTTTTTTTTTAAGCAATGTATAACTTAATTTGCCACCATAATCCCATCAAGTATTTAGCGATCATCCATGTAACCCATTTGCTTTGAAGAGATTAAATGATGGAGAATAGGCTTGCATCAATTAACAATGATTTTTGTGATGACCTTGTAAACTACATTGCATAATGTGGTTGCTTTGAACCTAGTAGGATCATCTACTTTGTCTTTTTTGGAAGCTATGAAAATAAAATCTTAAAATCATCTTATAAATTTGAAAGTGATAAAATTATAATTTAAAAAGTGACATTGTTTAGCTATAAAATTATAATTTAAAAATTCACATTATTATAAAACAAATATATAATCTATGAATAATTATCATTTTTTTAAATTTAGATTTTTTTTATTTTTTTTTTTATTTTTTTTTTTTCAACTAAAATAAATTTACAAAAAAAATTATTTAGAAAATCCTATGGGCTTCCATAGTTTATAATCATAGTAGTAGTGTTGTTTATGGAGGTTGTCTTTATGTATATGGTGCCAGCATTATGTCCAAATTTTGGGTGGAGACTCCACCCATCGTGAGAGACAAAATCAAACATAATGATCAGAAAGAGTGAATATATATTTAAATAAGTATGGGAAAATGTTAGAATTCAAAAGTAGGAGAAAAATAAATAAATGAAAAACTGCATAGCGTAACTAATAAATGTAATGGCCTTTTCTTCCTGAAGTATGGACTTGAGTATGGTGAGGTAGCGGTTGAAAGCACATCATATCTCTCTCGACCCAATGCAGAAAGGACAGACCTCTGCTGATCTCCTGTGAGCTATGGCAGAAGCTGTCGAGTATTTTCAGTGTAATCCATGGCGTTTATGAACGCTGCTGCGTGATCACAATGAAATGGATGAGTGGGTCGATTGATTAATTAGTTGCGCCCCATCTGCTTTTGTTTTCACCTATCATCCTCATGTAAATGGCCCGAGTAGTCAACATTGTATGCGTCTTCATGGGTGGAAGAAATGTACAGCCCTATTGTAGGGTCCCCCTCAGAATTGGCAGCCCTACTGTAGGGTCCCCGTCCCCCTCCAAACATGGAATCCTGCATAGCTCCGACAGCCACAGAGCCAAATCTGACTTGGCTATTGTTGAGATCAGCTATCGTAATAGCCAGCTATGTGTGACAGTTACATTAGTTGGACAGCAGTTTAATTGGTGTGGATGATTAGGAGAGGACGTATGAGATAGCAAAATATAATCATGATATATGATGACTGTAATGACGATGAAGAGAATAGTTTATTTTCAAGAGATAACCGAATCCTATGTTGCACGTTGGTTTTCGTTAATGTTAAAGTGTAATTTTTGTAATTTATTTTTTCATTATAAATAGATTTTATATAAGCTTTTCTTTTTCAAAATATTTGGATTGGGAAGTTTATACAACTCAAATATGTAGATTTTTATTAAATTTTAAATAAATTAATAAAAATACAATATTAAAAAATCAAAATTAAAAAAATAAATAAATTACACATTTTAAATGATTGAAAATACAATGTAAATCAAGAAAGTTCATTTATATGTTTATTTATTTTGTTTTTTCTATAGATTTTTCATCAATAAAAAATATTATTTTATCACTTTTATTTATTATAGCACTGGAAATTCTAGTATGTATTAAAATTGCTTTTATTTGGCTAAGAGCTTGCCTTCCTTAGATATCATTTTAGGATTCAACTGCGTTAAGTAAGTCATTCAGGTATCACCATTTCCATGAGAGGTAGTCGTAACTGACTAATTTCTCATGATTTTTGAATAGTTCACTTAGCACTCATTG